>JAASFZ010000311.1:0-20995 GCA_023334075.1 Globisporangium nunn | reverse complement strand
TTCTGGGCGAACCCGGGCGACGCGGCTGCGAACACTGCGCGCGTGACGAAGCTCGTGGACGCGTACCACAAGGTGGTGGACGCGAACCCGAACACTGCGGACGGCGGTGTGATGAAGAAGCTGCCGTCGATCGCGAGTCTGTCGACTACGAACGCACCGTGCTGGCGCAACAACGTGCAGTGCGCGAAGGCCAAGTACGGCTGCCGCCGCACGCTGTACTCGCAGATCTGCGAGGTGTGCACGTCGAAGGGCACTGGCTGCCAGGTGAAGCCGTGGAACTACGTCTTCCCAAAACTGTAAACGAACCTCTTTAGCTCCAAGCTGCTTCGGTCGAGTCGTAATATTGCGAAGATCGTGTGCACAAGCTGCCTGCATGGCGGCTGGCCGTCTAGCAGTGGAGTAGAAGTGGTCTCACCTTATAAGAAGAAGCGCGATTGATACGCAATAGAAATTGTTTGATGTAGTGCACGGTGAAGTGGACGATCTCGAGCTTTCATCTGCGCATTTCTGTGGACGTCGGGGATAAACGATCACCGTGGCGAACTCAACTCCAGTGGCCAGCCGACGAAAGTAGAATGAGCGGACGCCTCACGCTCAAGCGACATTGTCGAGAGAAAGCAGCGCAACCGGACCCCGATGAAACACAATAGCCTACAGCGACGCTGAGACATCGAGTACGTGTGTGCTGTCGAGGGCGATCTTTCTTGAGCAGTTCGGATCTGCTGATCCTCGGTCGGAGTGGTCGCCATCACAACCAGGTCTATTCGCTGTGGCCGTTCTGATTGTCTTGCGTGTCATGATTTTGTGGCGTTTCGCGCCCCATCCTGATTCTCTTCCCTTCTATTTCAAACTGATTGGCGACGACGAGAATTTGAAGAGGATGCTGCTCGCGCTTAGCTCGCTTGGCGTCGCGGAAGGCACTCCCGAGGCCACCGTCATGAAGCCCTGGTGGACGGTGCTCAGCAGCTGGCGGCTGTGGCTGCTCGGGCTCGGCGCGCTCTACGCCGCGTTCCAGAAACACCTGCTACCTGACGCCGTGGCGCGTGTGGCAGGCCGCGCCTTCTTCTATCCCACGTGGCCGCTCACGTACATCTCGCGGCGCCGGGCCTACTGGTCGCTCGTGGACTCGCACGTGCTGCTGGGTGCCGCACCCATGTCTTTCATGGGCCACGCCGATGCACTCTACGCGCGCGGCGTGCGCGCGGTCATCAACCTCTGCGACGAGTACAGCGGTCCGCTGCTTCAGTACCGGCGGCTGCACATCTCGCAACTCCACCTCCCGACTATCGTGCGTGCTTCCGGATGCCAGAAGCATGGGAGAAGAACTGCTGAAATGTGGCGGACATCATAGCGTATCGCTGACTGGAGTAATGATTCTTGACAGGATCACACGGAGCCGTCGCTGAGCGACATCGAGACTGCGATGGCGTTCATCAAGGAGAAGCAGGAGAGTGGTGTGCGCGTGTACGTGCACTGCAAGGGCGGCAACGGCCGCAGCGCCGCGATCGCCTTCTGCTGGCTGCTCTACGCGCGCAACATGACGCTGCTTGAGGCGCAGGAGTACATCAGCGAGAAGCGCTTCGTGCGCAAGACTCTATTCAAGCAGCCCACCATCGTCGCTTATTACAACAAACTCCAGTTGGCCAAGAGTGAAGGCGCAGCCAACGAAGTGAAGACGTCATGAGGCTCGAGACTCGAGATAAGCAGCAGGAATTTGCAGCGGATCTCGATCTCATCTCGATCTTTGATCATCGATTCTTCTGACTAGACGTGATACGCTCTAAGCGAACAAACAAAACGAGCGCTGTTCAATCTGAGTCTCAGGTCACATCTTGCTGAGTCGCCACTTTCTTCGCCATCTATAGTGACGTACATGATTGCAACAAGACTGGCGTGACCCGAGTTCTGATGAACCAAGTCAATCCTGATCGATCGGCTCGTTCTTCATCTCGCTCAACACTCATTGCATGTCAGTGCAGTGCTATAGCAGATTAAGCAAACCTTGAGCAACGATTTCGCGCTCCTCCAGCTGGCGAACTCCATGTACTTGCCTGGTTCGAGTCCATCGTTTCTCTCTCTCTCTTTCTCGCTTTCACCTTCTCGTCGTCGAGCTTCCTTATCCTGGCTAGAACGCCGCTGCGATTGCAGCGATCAGCCTCGACGCCAGCTCGTCGTGGCTCGGCAGCTTGCCCTCGGACTGCAGACGCTGCTTGATCTGCTCGCTGCCAAGCTCTTGGTAGCTCTGAAAGAAGCTCAGGTGGCTCGTCGGCTGACTTGCCTCAAGCATCATCAGCGCCACCTGCTTCCAGATCGCGCGCAGCCCTTGATGCACGCCGATCTCCACGGTCGCAAAAATGGTCGACGGCGGCTCACCGCCTCGCACGCGCGTGTCGGGGAGCGCGTAGAAGACGCGCAGGATCGACGACGGTGCGCCGTCATTCATCTCGACGTGAACAAGCGCCTCGATCTGCCACACAGACGGTAAGGGTAAGAGATATGCCCAGCATACTAACCTAGCACACTTCAGTATGCTCGTCACCAACGCACCGAGTAGTGCTCGCCCTCGGGCAAGTCCCGCACGAAGAGCTTCGAGCCGAACTCCAGGCGCTTCTTGCCCGTGCGCTCATCGTGGACGAACGCGTAGTACTGGAAGTCTCGTACGTCCGCAATCTCTACCGCCGGGATCCCGTCCAGCGGCATGCGGAACGTCTGGAGACGCACGTACGCACTGCTGGCATCGCTGCTGCTATTGCCACTATCCCCCGCAAACCCCGCATCGTAGGGACGCCACGCACACACGTCCACCTCCATGTTGCCGCTCTGGCGGTGCACCACATGTAGAAACGAGCACTCGTCGGAGAGCAAGCTGTCGAAGAAGAGAGGCGGTGTGATCTTCCCGCCGAGACCTTCCTCCAGCACGAGCTTGAAGTGGTGTGGCGCACTCTCAAAGAACGGGATCTTCGTTGGCGCCGCCGCCGCTGATGACGCCGCATCCGCCATACGTGCTGCAGAAGACAGATCCTGACGGATCGCGCGCTGGTCTCCGTGCACCCGCCAGGGCAGTCGCACCGGCAAGGACGTGACGCGACTGTGCAGACTCTTCGCACCGTGATACGCGATGATCATTCCTTTGATCACCTCCATCGCGAGCGTGTGAGGCGGAATCAAGGACGGTGTGGGGATGGTACTAACCCCGCCATCTGACTTTGATGCGGTGGTCGCCGATGTATTCGGTGTCGCCGTCCCCGATGATACCGGAGCGGGTGGCACGGCCGCTCGTCCCCGTCGCTCCTTTGCGGTCTCAAGAAGCAGGTCGCAAGTGTTCTTGACCCCCTGGAGTGCCCCTTTCTCCACGAGAGAGGCGAACATCGTCGAGCGCGTGAAGTGGACGCCCGTGTGACAACGGAACTGCATCACGGGCACGTTCACAGGAGACGGTCCACCCGTCGAGGTGTCGACGAGGTCTTCCAGCTCGAAGACCGTCTCGATCGAGAAGCAGTTGCTGTACGGGGTGCTCAGCGTGTACAGCTTGGAGCGGAACGTGACCTTGTCCATCGCCTTCTCGTTCATGACGAATGAGTGGTACTGGTCGATCGAGATCGCCTTCAGACCGGACGACGCGCCCTCCTCGCTCTCAGCCATCGCTTCCGGGCGATAGCTGAGCTTGCGGACGAACCCGAAGGTCGGGTGCAAATGCCACTCGCTCAGCGGCTTATTGCCTGCCGAGCCGGCGCCGCTGCCTACTGCTGCGATCTTTTCGCTCGCCAGCTTCCGTGCTTCCTCGCTGAAGAGCATATCGACGAACTCGCGAGTCGTGCACCGCGTGATCGTCGTGGACAGGACCTCGGTCAGCTGCTTGTCCGAGAGCTCGAAGAACCGCTTGGACGACGGGTCCGCGATCCACGGCAGCGCCACATGCGTGCGCTCTGCGACCGCGAGCACCGGTGCCTGGAAGGTTGTGCCCATCGCCATCGGCAGCGGCGACGCCGCTTTCGGCGCCGCGACGACCCCCCGCCCGCCGCCACCGCTCAGGTAGCTGTCGTTCGCGAGGTACTCGAACGCCGAGAGATCGGTCGCGTACGTCAGCGCGAGCGCGTTCGCAAAGTTCTTGGACAGGTAGATGTTGTCACGTGCGTGCTCGTCGCCATGGTGGATGGTGACAGTGCTGCTGCTGCTGCTGTTACTAGCGGTGCGCGACGGCCCGAGGCTCGCAGATAGCGACGCCGACGAGCGGCGATTCTTCGCCAGCCACATGCCCTTGCCGAAGCGCGAGGAGCAGAGGATCATGTAGACCGTCTTCGAGCACTCGCTGTCGCCGCCACCCGCAGCAGCAGCAGTGTTCTCGCCGCCGTCGACGCCGTCGGGGCGCTGCAGCACGCGAAAGCTCTCCCAACCCTGAAGCTTCTTGGCGTTGACAACGACACGACCGACAAAGTTTTGACCAATGTAGCGGTGGTAGATCGCCGAGAGGAAGCCCCAGTGGTGGGTCTTGCCCCGCGTGACGTGGAAGAGACAGGACGCGTCAGGCGCGTTCGTGAACACGAGCTTGTGCTGCGCGTTGACGCGCAGGAAGAGGCCTGTAGTGGCGTCCATGAAGTAGAGCGGCGCATCTGCCGCCTTGCGGAACGCGTGGTCCTCCAGATTCGCCTTCACTTGGTCGTACAGCGACTTGCCGCCGCCGAGCTCCGCCGCGCTGCTGTTCGAGCTGCTGGCGGCTGCGCGACGACGACGCATGCGCGCGCCGCGCGACTGCGGCGGTTGCACGGCGAGCACGGCTGACGACGACGACGATGATGACAAGACGCGCCGCACCGGCCAGCAGTCCGCGAGCGTGCGGTGCAGGTCGGCGCGGGCGGCGGCCACGGCACGTGCGGCTGCCGACGGCGCCGCGTCGTCTGTCGCCAGCGGGTCACCGCAGCGGAAGATCGCCATGAATACGCGCTTGCAGGGCGCGAGCAGGTGCTGCTCCTGCACGAGCGCGAGCGCTAGTAGTGAAGGCAGCAGCGCGAAGAAGACGAGTGTGACTGCGGGCGCCGTCGCCGCCTGCGCGCTACGCAGCGCCACACCCGCCACCACGAGCACGCTCGTGACCGCCGACGGCACCAGCGCCTCGCCCGCCGAGAGCTGCGCGCGCGCCATCGTCAAGCGAGCGGCAGCTGGAGTGAGGACGTCCGACGAGCGCGTGCTGTGCCGCACAGCGCGTCAACTTGTGGGTCTCGAGTGATTGTGCTGTGTAATTGTGAACAAGTTGGCGTTGTCGCGTTCTTATGTGGCCCACACCTCTTTCGGGAGCGCTTTGGTATCAACGTCCCACTTCAACTTGATACTGCCTCGAAGAAACGTGGCGGTGGGGATGAAGCGCGCGGGTGTGTATGCTGCTGCGGCCACCGAACAACGCGAGCCAGTCGAAGCTTCGTCGGGCACGCTGAGCGTTGCTCAACTGCCAGCACTCGTGCGGGAAGGCGCGTCAGCCGCGCTCACGTTCCAGCAAGTAGCCCGCTTGCCAGTAGTCAGCACTAACAGCCCCTTCACTTGGTGCAGTGGACGTGCTGGTACAGACGCTCGTGGCGTCGCCTCCTGCGCCGGGTTCCCGCGACGTAAGTGGAAGAGACCCAAGAGCGGCGGTGGCATGGTCTTGCTGGTGAGCCACATATCGGTATGCCGCTCAACGTGCTTGTGTGCGTATCGCAGGCGCTCGAGCTCTGCGCAGCCCTCGTGACGCGCATCGACGAGATCTCGGCGTTCTGCGCATCGCTGCGGCCAGGGCCGCTCGAAGCCATCGTGCGCAAACAGGTGCGGCGCCTTGAGGCGGGGGTGCGGCTGCTGCAGGCGCCTACCTCTGCTGCGCGCCGCAACAGCTTTCTCGGGCTGCAGGCGACGTATGTGGCGCATGCGAGAGACTGACTGTACTAGTAGACGCTCCGAGGAACTTAATAACGCCATTGACCGGTTGGTTCAGACCGCTGCGCGTTGTGCCAGTGAGCACCGCCCATCGCCCGCTCCTCGCAGCAAGGCGGCACAAGAACGAGGTGCGCATCACGCGTGCACCAAAGCCGATCTACAAGTGGGAGCGGCGTCGCGCTCCGCTGCAGCGGAACTTTGGTTCGTCCCCGACTGGCACCGCACAGCAACCAGCTACCTTCTCGGCGGAGCAAAAGCTCCGCACTGAACTCCGCCATTGCGCCTGTACGTGGTTCTAGTTGCATGTGTCAACCACGTGATGGGGGGACAGTGCTGAGAGCTGGCACTCGCTTGTTTCACCGCGCCAGACACACACCCCGACAGTCTTGAGACGTCCGTGGGGCTGCGCGCGTGCTCTGAGCCGGGACACTATCTCCACGACTCGAAGGTACTCTCGTCTGCGAGCGCGCCAGGCAAGTGGGCGCTTGAGTTCCAGGTCGTCCTCACCGAAGACGAGCTCAAGTCGCTCAAGGTGCGTGCGTGCGTTCGCTCGCTCGCTCGTTCAGATCTTGCGCCAAGCTGTCGATTGAGATTGCGAAATTGCATCCTCGCACTCCTGGGGCGAGCAGTTCCAGCGCCGGCGCCTAGAAGCCGAGCAGCGCCATCTTCAGCGCCAGCAGCACTGAGCTTCAACGAGAAGCCTGCAGGTGTATGGTGTATGCAGTAGAGCAGAGGAAGGGAGGAAGGGAGGAAGGAAGGAAGGAAGGAAGGAAGGAAGGAAGGAAGGAAGGCCTGCCGACCTTCGTGTCAGGATATCCGGGTTGGACGGCGAACCCACACAGACAGCCACCTGATTTTTTCCTACCAAGCCCAAGTGGCGCCTTTCTTGACTTGGATCCGCGAAGCTCACTTGCGCTCTTCTGGTCCCGTGCACATTAGCCACGCCGCAGCAGTATGGAGCGCCCGCGCGCCGCCACGCGCGCGGCCGCGGAGCTTGACCAGTACACCAAGCCCAGCGTGCAGGTGGCGAAGCAGTGGCTCGAGAGCGTCATCCTGCCGCGACGTGTGTTCGATGACAAGCGGCGCGCGTTCCGACTCGTCGAGATGGGCGAGGACCCGACGGGCAGCGAGCTCTTCCCGGTCTGGGGCACGAACGTGCGCGACCTCTACGTCTTCGGCATGGGCATCGGGCTCTACTTCCGCATGCTGCTGCAGCTCGGCGTGCTCACGTTCGTGCTCGCGGCGGTGTCCGTGCCCACGATCATCTACTTCCTCAGCGACGCCTACTCGGGCGCGCTCTTGGACCGCAAGGTCGACAACGACACGAAGCTCGATGTGCGCGTCTGGGGCACTGCGGCATGCACGCGCCACACCACGGTCGCGGGCGGCGTCGTGACGAACGACTGCCCGCTGGTCGTCGGCCAGTTCCACATCGACCTCATCGCGCTCGGCATCCTCACCATGTACACGATCGTCGTGGGGCTCGTGCAGGAGCGCACGAAGGCGTTCATCGATGCGCAGGAGCAAACGGCCGCCGACTACTCGATCGTTGTCAAGGACCCGAACCGCGATGCGTGGTCACCTGACGAGTGGAAAGCGTTCTTCGGCCAGTTCGGCCCCGTCAAGTTCGTGACCGTCGCGGTCAACAACCACGCGCTGCTCTCGGCGCTCACGCACAAGCGCTACATGGAGGAGATGCTGCGCATGGAGTCCACGGACCGCGCGGTCACGGACGCCGCGCTGCAGACTGCGGTGGACGGTCCGCTGCCGCGCGCGACGTTTGTTGGGTGCCTCAAGCGTCTGATGCAAAAGTTCGCACTCTTCCGCGACCTCGACTACTGGACGCGCAAGCTCTACTACAAGCGCAAGCTCATTGAGAAGCTGCTGCGGCAAGAGAGCTATCCGGTCTGGTCGGTCTTTGTCATGTTCGAGACGGAAGAGGCCCACCGACGCTGTCTCGAGAGCACACAGGTGGGGGTGCTCGCGAGCGTGACGGATGCCTCGAACGCGTCGGTGCCGCGTCAGTTCCGCTTCCGTGGCACGAACGTGCTCCAGGTGGAGCAGGCAACCGAGCCGTCGTCCGTGCAGTGGAAGAACGTTGGCGTGCGCTGGCCGCGGCGCTTCACGCAGCAGTTCTTTAGCGTCACGATCGTCACGGCCATGATGGTCGGCGTGTACTACCTCACGCTCATGCTCAAGAAGCTGTACGTCGAGGGCGACAACGTCTCGGAGTCCAAGCGACGCAACAACCTCTACATCCTCGCGTACGCGCTCTCCGTAACTGACCTCCTCGGGTGCCAGGTCCTGTACTACGTGGACCTGCTGGAGCAGCACCAGACGAAGGAGCGCGAGCAGGTGTCGATGCTCAACAAGATGCTGCTCTTCCGCGGCTTCAACGGCGCGGTCGTGATCTACTTGCTGACCGACTTCACGGACATGCTCTCGGAGCAGAACCTGCTGCAGATCCAGGCGATCTTGATCGCGAACCTCGTGACCGCGCCGCTTATGCAGCTGCTGAGTTTGTACGAGCGCCTGTCGCGGTGGCTCGTTGCGCCACGTGCCAAGACGCAGAAGAAGCTCAACCAGTACTACTCAGGCGCGTACTGGGGGCTTGCAGAGCGGTACACACAGATCACCAAGACCGTGGGGACAGTGCTCTTCTTCAAGTCGCTCATCCCCACGGGGCTTGTCATCACATCGCTCTCACTCTTCATCAACTACTGGGTCGACAAGTACTGCCTGCTGCGCAAGTGGAAGGTGCCACCCAAGTTCGACGGGCTGCTCGCGCGCACGTCGCGGTACCACCTGCTCTTCATGGCGCTCACGTCCCTGGTCATGATGGGCCACTGGTACGACGGCTGGCCGTTCGACGTGACTACGAAGCGGCAGATTGAGGAGCAGTGGAGCGGCGACTCGGTCAAAGACTACCTGCTCTACCTCCTGGCGCTCGTGTTCCCGCTCCAGCGTACGTACAGCTCTGAGGAGCAGACGGAGCTCATGCGCGCGCTCGTGATCTCGATCGTGTCTGTCACCGTGATGTCCGTCATCTTTTTGATCGCGAAAACGATCTATCGCGCGTGGCACAAGTACGTGGTCGGGAACCGCCGCGGCCGGTCAGCGCGCACCAAGCTGAGTGACATCCCGGCGTCGGCCGTGGACCTGGACGCGTACGTGCCGTGCTACGAGTCGTGGTACTCGGACTTCCCGTATCTCTGCGTGCCGCTGCAGCACTTTGAGCACAAGTTCATCAGCTGGTCGGGTGACCACTCGGCGTACTGCCTCGTGAACGACGTCACAGACGACCCGGCGCTCGCAGAGCACGTGCGCGGCAGGCCGCTCGAGCAGCTCTTCGGCATCTGCAAGCAGTACGACGTGGCCAGCAGCGCGTCGGCAGCCGTCGATCAGCACCACCACGCGGAGATCGAGGAGTGTGACTCGTCTGGCCGGCTTCCGACGCTGCGAGTGACCGCCTCGCGCCCAGAGGTCGTGTGAGAGTCAGGCATTCGTCGTCAATTGATGCCCATCAAAAAGCCGAGATGGCTACATTATGTAATCCACACCCCTTGCTTCGAACAGTGGCCCTGTGCTCCCATCCCCAATCTTCTCGAACAAACCAAAGCGTCCTAACAATGGCGGACGACGTCGACGCGAGCGCGCAGCTGAGCATCAAGGTCGTGAGCAGCGGCTCCGAGACGCTCGCGGTGACCGTCCCGCACTTCGCACGCGCCACCGTGCGGGCGCTCAAGGAGCTCATCGCGGCGCAGGGCGGCGCGCGCTTCCCGGCGGTGGCGCAGCGCCTGATCTTCCAGGGACAGATCTTGCAGGACGAGCGTCTGCTGCGCGACTACGGCGTGGCGTCCGGCTGCGCGCTGCACCTGACGCTCGCGCCCGGTGCAGCTGCGGCTGCGGCTGCGGCTGCGACAGTCCCCGCTGCTGCGCCTGCAGCGCCAGCGTTCGAGACGCAGCTGCGCGCGCTGCTGCAGCGCATGCGCGCGGACGACGCGGGATACGCCGGTGCGGTGCAGACGCTGCTCAAGATCTGCGAGAACGTCGAGCGCCAGCCGCACGAGCCCAAGTTCCGCCGCCTGCGACTGGCGAACGCGGCGCTGCGCGCGCGGCTGCTTGACCGTGCGCACGGTCTCGAGTGCGTCAAGCTGCTGGGCTTCCAGGAGGCAGTCGAGGAGGTCAGGAGGCAGAGCGGGAAGAGAGCGAGAGTTCGTGGAGGAACGGAACATATGTCTTACCTAGTGTATGCTGTATGTGGTGCGATGGGCGGATACGCATGCACAGGGCCACCTCGTGCTCGTGCCCACAGCGGAGAAGTGGGAGAACGTGGTCACCGCCAGGCGCATCCTCGAGCAAGCAGTGGCGGGCGTGGGTGGCGAAGCTACTTCTGCCGCTAGCACAGCGAGCGCTGCGCTGCCGACGGTCGGCGGCATGGGCGGGAACAACTGGGCTGCGCAGGCGCAGAGCGCGCTGCAGAATCCGCTGATGGCGCAGGCGCTGCAGAGTGATCCGATGGTGCGGCAGCTGGCGCAGGCCAACCCAATGCTGGCGCAGGCGCTGCAGAACCCGGCAATGCTCTCGCAGCAGCTGCAGATGCTGCAGCAGAACCCCGCGATGATGCAGCAGGTCACGCAGATGATGCAGGATCCGAGCGCCATGGCGCGCATGCAGCAGATGCTCGGCAGCGGCTTTGGCGCGTCTCCGTTCGGCGGCGCTGCGGCGTCTCCAGCAGCGAATCCGTTCGCGCCGAGCGCATCAGCGGCGCCGAGCAACCCGTTTGCTCCGTCCAGTTTCGCTCCTCCTGCGCCAGCATCAGCAGCGCCTACACCAGCTCCGGCGCCAGTGTCCGCGCAGACTTCGTCGGCTCCGACTTCAGCTGTTGCAGCCGACGACGCGACGTTCGACGAAGACGAGATCGCCGAAGCGATCGCGCGGTCACTGCAGGACCATGCGTGAGCTGCGCGCGATCTTGTGCTGACGTGATGGCGACTCGGAGGATCCATCCATCTCTCATCCAGGGTCTCAACAACGTTGATGTCCTCGCATCTTATGCGTATCTTATCACGACGTGCATCTATCACTTGGTGTGCTTCTCGCTCTTTTTGCTCTTGCTGGAGCTGAAATCATCTTGACGCCGACGCGCGCGTAGTAATCTCATGTGCGCCACACGGCGCCGTCCCTTTCATGCGCAATAGTGACAAAACCCAGGACACCTGGCGTTCCAGCGCAGCCAATCCCTCATCGCTCTGAAGCAGCGCAGTCCGGAGCACTTGACGTCTTGCGGCCTCGAAGGCGCGTGTGACGGCCGCCGGTACTTTGAAGCTTAATTGCGCCGAGAGCCAGGGCGCCTGATGATGGTGAGCGAGCAGAAGCCCGCGCTGCCGCCGGACGCCAAAAGCGGCGGAAGTGACGCGGCGCCGTCTCCTGTGACATCAGGAACGCCGCTCGAGCCGCTCGGCCTGGCGCACTCGCTGGCCGCGAGCGCTGATCCGATCGCCGCCGCAGCGGCAGCCGCAGCCGTGGGGCTCGCGGACCCGAACGGCGCGCTGGGCGACGCGTTCGCGGCGCTGCCGTTCGACGAGAGCCTCATGGGTGGCGGCAGTGCGCCGAACACCGGCGGCAGCTTCTTCATCGACACAGCGATGCTCGCGCAGCAGATCGCGGCGGTCGTCGCGGACGAGAAGAAGCTCTCGGACGTACGTGGGCGGCGTACATTGAACGACAGTGAAGAAAGCGAGAAACTGATTGACGGCTGCGATGGGATAATGCGCGCAGAACATCATGGACCTGATGCCGCCGCCCGTGCCGATCGCCACGAGCGCGGCGGCCTCTGTCAGCGCTGCGGCGACTAGCGGGGCGATGTCGCTGACGACGCCGCTGGCGCCGCCGCCGGAGCTCATGATGCGCGCGCTGTCGCCGCCTATGTCGCTACTCCCGGAGCTCGCGCAGCCATTGCCCGTGCCGCCACTCTCGCTGGACACCAAGGGCGCGAGTCCCGCGTCGAAAGCTGCGGCAGCCCCCACGAAAAGCGAGGCGGCGCAGCAAGCCGCAGTCGCCGCGGCCGCGTCGGTGCTCTTGGCCGCGACCGGCGCGACCCCCACCGCCGCATCGGCGCCGCTCGCGTCGCCACCATCGCTGCTGGACGAGCGGCGGAAGCAGATCACGAGTAACCACGCGGCGCTGCTGAAGAAGGTACGCGTTCGGCTGCTGCTATGGTCTCTAAACTGTCGACCTGTTTGCCTCATCCTGACACTGTTCCTGTAGAGGAAGAGCGCTGAGGCGTTCGGAGACGTTAAGAACGAGCAGAGCTTGGCCGTTCCGCCGGCGCCGCCTGGAGCGCCGACACTCAACAACTTGAGCGCCGCCGCCTCGAATGCAGCTGCTGCCGCCGCGACCAATACCAATAATGCGAACAACAGCAGTGCGCTGAGCGCGGCGGCGGCGGTGGCAGCCGCGGCGCGCGAGAAAGTGATGAAGGAGCCGCAGTCGGGGGACCTGTACGAGTGCGTGATCACGAAGCGCAACGGCGGGCTCGGCCTGACGCTCGCGTGCGTGGACGACCACGTGCAGATCACGGGGCTCGCGCCGGACACGCCTGCGGCGAACAGCGGCATCTGCGTCGGCGACACGCTCGTCGCGGTCTCTGGGCTGCCCGTGCGCGGGCTGCAGTTCTCGACGGTCATCGGCCGCCTCAAATCCACGTCGCGGAACTCGGTTGTGCTCAAGCTGCGGCGGAACCCGTTTCGCCAGACCGCCGGCGGCGCGGCACCGTACCGCGGCATCAAGCGTCCCGCGCGGCCCGCATCCAAGCCTCCGGAGAGCAACAGCGCGAACGTGCTCTCGAGTAAGAGCTTGGCGCTCGAGACACGGCTCGGCGGCGGTGGCAGCAGCGTGAACGGCGCCGCAGGTAACGGCTCAGTGACCAACGGCGGGGACGGTGACGCACACTCCCACCACCATCATCTACACCACCATCACCACCACCAGGCGCACGGCGGCCACCTGAGCCATCTGCACATGAAAGTGGAGCCCATGAACTCGTCGTACTTCCCCACTGACGCGTCGATCCTGACGATGGGGCCGGCGCTCGCGAGCGGCGCGGCGGCGGCGGCTGCTGCTAATGCTAACGCCAGTGCCAATGTCAACGGCAACGCGCTGGCGCCGCCGCAGGCGTCGGTAGTGGCGTCCGCGACGGCGCTGCCGGCGAACGCGGACCTGCAGTGGAAAGTGTCGAGCGAGGAGAAGGACCGGTACTTTGCAGAGTGCCGCGCGCTCAAACACGAGCTCGCGAGCGCGATGCTTTCGCGACGCGTGGAGAAGCGCGTGGCCGACGCGTACGCGAGCCAGCTGCAGGCAGTGGTCGACACGTTCCAGCGTGACATGAAGGCATTGCTTACGTCGTCGGGGCCGTCGTCGGCGTCGGCGGTATCCGGCGGCAGCAATAGCAATACTAATAACGAGGACCTCGCCGCACTGCGGCAAAAGCTGCTCGAGGTGAACCATGCACTCGCGCGGCAGCAGACCGAGATCCTCGAGCTGAAAGAGCGCGAGACGCGGCACGCGCTCCCCGAGAGCCAGCGCGTGAAATGGCAGATTGTCATGCTGATAAAGAAGAGCATGCACGAGCTGGACCTCAAGGCGCTGGCGGCAGTGGCAGCGACAACGGGGCTCTCGCCCCAGCTGCCGTCGACGTCGTCGTCAACGTCGTCCTCTTCCTCTGCGTCCTCGTCTCCGGTGCCGACGCTCTCGTCGGCAGCGGTCAGCTCTGCGCTGACGAAGCCGGTGGCAGAGAAGGAGGCAGGCGGTGGCAAACCGAAGCAGATGTTCGAGGAGCGATTAGAAGGTGTGCGCCCGAGCGTGTTCGAGCTGCTCTTCCGGCAGGACATGAAGGTGCCAGCGATGGCGACCGCACCGTCCATCGGCCTCGACCTAGACGCCAAAGCGTGCACGCAGGTGCGCAGTTCTTTCTTGCCTGCTGGCTGTTGTTGTCTTTATTGTGTCGCGAGCTTACAACTGACGGGGTTGATGTGGGCGGCTGGCTGTAGATGCTCGGGTGGAACCTGCGCGAGGTCGTGACGCAGGCAAATGTGGCGTACGTGGTGTCGGTCGAGAATTTCGTCCACGTGAAGTATCTGCGCGCGGAGGAGGCGGTCGTGATTTCGTGGCAGTTCAGCGTACAAGCGCTCAACTACTAGTTCTAGAGCAAGCGAGAGGCAGACAGGCAGGCGGCGGCGTCTTCACACGCAGTAGCAGCAGAGTAGCAGACCATCATTAGGAGGCGTCGACAAGCGAACCAGCGAGAGAGACACACAGACACAGACTGAGAGCAGGTGGCGACGCCGTAATAGTTTATCAGTAGACCACCCAGAACTCGAGTGCGAGCAAGCGAGCTGCCCGCTTTCGACTTTAACTGTCTCGGTCGGATCTGATTGCATGTGGTTTCTCGCTCGGAGCTCTCGGATCCACGCAAGTTGGTTGTCGACTCGATGTATCTGTCTGGAGATTGCGTTAGCAGTAGACCACTGTGCAGTCACAGTAATTGTTGTCAAAGCGGATATACTGAACCTCACGTTGTTCGGCACAGGGAACATTCAAGTGAAGCTCGCAGTGTTCAAGACCAACAGCTCGTTCGATGTCAGCGCTGGAGGACCCGGTGATGTCCGAGTATTCGTGGACGACCTCCGCGCCGACGTCGACATCAGTATGGGCTACAAGAGCACGAAGGGCAACGTCTGCATCTCGCTGCCAGCAGTGAACAATGTAAATGTGACGAGGTTCTCCGGTCCAGAGGCCCAAGCCTCGTACCCTGGGAAGGAAAGCAACATGTTTCCGTGCGAGAAGCTCGCGCTGCCCAGGAGCGTGCCGGTGAGCCGACAAAGCGGGGGTGGTGAGCTCAACACCGGCACCGACACCGAGTGCGACCTCGAGCGCTTCCAGTCTGAACGGAGCGCTGCTGCTGCTCACGACAAGCGGTGTCGTCGTCTTGTCGTCCATGCTGCTGGCACTCTCCTGATCTCTCGCTCGACATGTCGGAGGATTGCATTGAAATTGACAAGTTGTACTTGATACCAGCGCAGCTCTCGCCGCTTTGTTCCTTTCTCTCACTCGTTCTACGTGTCCACATGGACGGTCGATCTGTCTCCAGGGCTAGCGGTCTGGTCCCCGCCTTCTCCTCCGCCATTGTCATCGTCTGCATTCACCCCTCCTACAGCTGTCGCGCTCGCATGACTCACCACAGCAGGCTGCAAGAACGGCGGCTCCAGCACTTCCTCGACGACCTCCGCCATGACTCTCCCGACCCGTTCCTCCTCCGATTCCTCTTCATCCCCTCCACCTTCTCCAGCGGCATCGAGCGCACCCTGCACGAGCAGCGTGTACGCGCGCGCAAACTGCTGCCGAATGTACCTGTCGCGCGACGTCTTGAGCACGTGCGCGACGTCGTACGCGGTCTCGAATGGGTCCTCGATGCTCAGTCGCGTGTGCAAGCGCCACTGGCTCTCACGCTTCTTCTCCTCCTTCGACAGCATCCGCGCCATGCGCACGCTCACGACCTGCCGCGACGCGTCGAAGCGCAGGCCAAAGTACTCAAAGAAGCCCACGAGCAGCTCCCCTACGCTCGCAGTGTTTCGCGCGCCGAACGATGCCAGTAGCTGCAGCTTCTGCGGCGGGTCCGGGAACCCGAACGGGTCGTAGAAGTATGTCTCAAAGAGCTTCCCGCCCGAGCGGCTGCCATCGTTGTCCTCAGTCGGGCCCTTGCAGACGACGCTCGGCAGGTGCATCTCAGGATGCCGCTCGCTGAGTGCGCAGCGTGGCGACCGAAGGCTACACCAGACGCGCGAGGGCGTGCAGTCGCACTTGCTCGCGCCGTCCCAACTCGGCGACAGCGTCTGGAGCACGGGCAACACGGGCGGTTCCTGCCGCTGCAGGTAGTGGATCAGCATGAGCAGGTATCCGTAGGTCGAGAGCGTGCCCTCCGCCGGCGTGTTCATGCGTCGGCGCTTCACAAAGCGCTTGAGCACGTACGCGAGCATGCGCACACGCGCGTCGGCGTGCGCGTACGCACGCAGAAAGGACGTGTTGCGCTGTGCAAGCGCGTTCTCGACGCTCAGATCACACTCAGCGCCGCTCTCCTTCATGCGGAACATGACGATCGGCACGCGCGCGGTCAGGCGCGACGTATCAATGTCGGTGAAGAGGTGCGGCTGGCGCTCCAGCAACGCCACTGCGAGCCGCAGAAGCTGCTGCTTCTCCTCCGTCGTTGACGGTTTCTCGAGCACAAGACACATGTCCATGTCGCTCTCGGCCGAGCCGAAGTCGTTCGCACTCGAGCCAAAGACGTCCAGGTCCACCTGGATTGGCAGCCGCGACACCACGTGCGCATGGACGGCGTCGTAGATCGCCTGCCGCGAGCGGCGGAACGCGTGCGGGTCCGGGATCAGCCGACGCGCCTCGTTCGTGATCCACTCCGAGAGTCCCCGGCGCACAAACGCAGAGCAGAGCAGCTCCTGGCCCTGCGGGTCGAGCGACGAGAACGCGAACGGTGTGAAGCCAAAGTGCGCCTTCCAGTACGCCTGGCGGGCATCCGCAGTCGGGAAGTAGTACCCGCTCGCTTGGCAGTAGAGTTCCTGCTGGAACGTGTGGATACTCGCGAGGACGTCGTCCGCGACGAGCTCCTTCACGAACGGGTTCGCCTGGATCGCGTTCAGCACGTTGCGCATCGTGCCGTGGAACGACTCCATCGGGTTCGGCACCGAGTCAATCGGCGCGAACGTGTGTCGGAGCTCCGCGTCACTCTTTGACACGAGCTGCAGGCAAGCCTCGACGAGCTCGCTCAAGAGCACATTGCCGTGCAAGAACACGGTCTCGACCTGGTCGACCAGGCGCAGGATCGATAGCAGGCTGCTCATGACGGCGCCGGCGTCGCCGTCGCGCAGCCCGCCGCGGAACTTGTCACTCGTGCTGCGCAGTGCCTCGATGAAGTGCGCGTACTCCATGGTCACTTTGAGCTTGTTGCTGCGCGCGATCGAGGCGTTCGAGTACGCCGGTGGCGCGTCGTGGTCGTCCAGGCCATTGCCGTGGGTCTTCTTGCTCTCGAATACGCGGAACTCGAACTCTCCCGGCGACCGTGGCGCACGGAACGTGATGCGCGTGTTCAGGAAGCGGTAGTTGCGGTTCAGCTTGTTCTCGAAGAGCACCTGCTTGACGAAGATTGGCCGCTCGTTCGTCGCCTGTCCGCTGCGGAAGAGTCCGACCATGAGCACGCGGCCGGGCGCGCACTCCTCTGCCAGCAAGGACACCTGGACCTTGATCGTGCCGTTCGGCTTGGTCACCTCTGGGGCCACCTCGATGCTCGACGCATGAGGATGGTCGCCGGAAACAGGAGGAACACCGACGCTCATATCTCTGTCTCCCCGGATCTTATTGAAGCCCTGGTCGACGCCGCCACCGCGACTGCTCGGGAAACTGCTGTTCCCGAGCGGCGGCTGCGGGGGCGGCAGCGGCGGAGTCGGCGACCGCCGCACCTGCCGGAGCAAGTGCGGGTTGTTGTTGTTATTCGCTCCGTTCGCCATCAACGGTGGCGGCAACTGCTGCTGCTGTCCTCCAAACGGAGACTGCTGCTGCCCGCGGAACGGCGACTGCTGGTGGCGCGGCAGCATTGCGAGCGGCTTCGGGCCCCCCGACTCGAGCAGTTGGCTCGACGACAGGTCCGGCAGGTCCGGGAACACACTGCTGCCGCTGATACTGCTACTACTACCACCGAACGGGTCGTGATGGAGATGGTGGTGGTGAGGGTCCTCAATGCTGCCGCCGAGCAAACTCAGAAGTGAGTGGCCGGACGGCGGCTCGAGCGCCGGGTGCTGCGGGTGGTGATGGCCCAGCACCGGCGGCGCCGCCGCCTCGCGCTGGTAGAGCGCGGCCATCTGCTGGTTCATCTGCTCGCGGAGCGACATCGTTGGTGGAGGAGGTGGTGGCGGCGCACTGCTGCCCCATGGCGCGAAAGGCGATGCGTCCGCCTCCTCCGCGTGCGCGCCCAAGCGCAGCTGCTGCAGCGAGTGCGAGAGGTCGAACGCTGACGGCGGGTGCGGCTGCTGATACTGCAGTTGTTGTTGCTGCTGCTGCTGGTGTTGGTGGTGAAGCTGCTGCTGGAACTGCAGGTGGTAGAGCGGCTCGGGGGCGGCGAGTCCGAGCCCGAATCCCATCGGTGCAGCACGGCGAGAGGAGGAAGAAGGGGAAGGGAAGTCCCCCCAGGCGCCCAGCGGCGGCGGCGGCTCATCTGCCTCGGACGGCGGGGGCGGCCACGCGCTCATGGTGGCGGCGGTCACGTGGTCGGCTTGTCGTGGGGTGAGTTGGCTTGCGGGTGGGTGGGGTGGGGTGAGCTGGAGCTGACACTACTACTGCTCCCAAAGATTTGACTAGTGCTACTGATTGCAAATTGCAAAGTAGTCGTAACCTCGCGATTTTTCGCTCGAGCGTTGCCATCATTTTGGCTCAAACCCGCACCTGCCATAAACTGCACATCGTAACCCTCATAAAAAGTACAATGCGGCGTTTCAAGCCAAAGTGATGGCAAAGCGAAGAATTCGAAGGCTAGAATGGCAAGTACAGGAGTGTAGCCCGTTATGATCTCATTGCGATATTGCCCCAACTGATCGAACATCGCGGCTCAAGAGCTCCAGCGTAGCTCTCAAAGCCTCGCACGTCTCGGAGATGTCTTCAAGGCCAGTCCCAAAGTCAAGAACACTTTCGACACGCAAGTGCGGCAGTGATAGCAAGATGCAACGTGTATGAATCGAGTTCACAGGGGATCGATATCAATACGAACCAGTTACGCCAATAGGCAACCAGTTGTCTCCGTTCTCCCTCGTTCAGAGCACCATGTCGCCGTCCTTGAGAAGCCGCCGCAGCGACCAGCCTGTCCGCATGGTCTCCTCGTCCGAGTGGCGCCACGACCAGAACGTCCACCCGGCACGGAGGCTGGCATAGCTCTCGCGCTGGGCCTTGCCGAACGCGCGAAAGTTCTCGGTGCTCGAGAACTGAACGCCGCTTTGCATGCTCCACTCGCCGACGAAGAGCGAGTTCCCACGCCACGCGTCAACTCGGCTCATGCGGAAGTTCTTGACTGCATCGAGCACCTGCGCCTCGCTGCTTGATGCAAACCCACCGATGTAGTAGTTGTGCAGCTCGTGCCAGACGTTGTAGTACACTGGTGGCGCAGTGCCCGGCGCGTCGAGCATAAAGTTCGCGAGTTCGTTCGGGTTCTTGGAGCCCAGCATCGGAGACACGATGAGTACGCAGTCGTTCTTGGTTGTGTTTGCGGCTGTGGCGTTTGAAGAACTCTTCACAGCGCTTCCGTTGCGGATCGCTGCGTACGCGCGCTCGTAGTAACTCTGCACAATCAGCGAATCGGTGGTTGAGGATGGTTCGTTCATAAGACCGAGTCCGAGAAACGCAGGACTCGAGCGGTATCGCGCGGCCAGGTAAACTGCGAGGTCCACAGAGTTTTGCACGTTTGCGGTGTAATTGCTCCAGCTGGCCTTCTGGAGTTCGTATGGGGCGCTGTGCTGGAAGCCGTTCTGGGAGCCTCGGTGAGCATGGAGGCTCAGCAAGACCGCGATGTTGTACTTCTCGCCCCACTGAATCGCCAAGTCGAGATACCGGAGAGAGCCCTTTGGATAGTACATCTCGCGGTGCTCGATCGCCGGGTCGTCGTAGCGAATCCAAAAGCCCACAGGAATGCGTACGGTGTTGAGCGATGCGTTTGCAATCTTGGCGAAGTCATCCTCGGTAATCCACGTCGACCAGTGTCGTTGGAATGCTGCGTCGCCCTTCTCCTGTCCGAGAAACTGCATTGTCGCAAACTCTCCCTGCACCGAGATGTTCTTGGGCACTCCATTCCATAGCGGCGACGACCAGCTCATCCAGTGCTCCGCGACCAGCCAGCTGCCGAGGTTTACTCCGCGACAGGGAACTTGGCCACGACGGATCCGGAACTGGATGTGCTCGGAAGTTGCGGCCGGGCTTGAATCCCAGTCGAGGGCGTCGCCAGCGTCCTGCGCATAGACACCGATCGTCGACGCCAGGAGAGCAAAAGTGATTGCAAGGAGAGACTTGAGCAGAACCATGAGGGCGAGTGGCTTGTCTTGGGCGGCGAGAAAACTCGAATGAGCAGAGTGCCGCGAAGTGCGCGTTTGTGCGCGGTGTATCTGGGATTCACATCTCATCACATCTCATGACCGCGTTCGCGCATCGTGCAAACTGCGATCGCGATCGCACATTAAGCCAGCACAATCTGAGCTCCTGGACTTTAAATCAACTTTGGTGAATTCTTGCCTCTTGTCCCCCGAATGGCAACATCTCTCGGATAGGCAGTCCTGCAGACTGCCAAGTACTTCGCTCTGTGGCCACAGTGTCTATCAAGCACGAGATCCAAGGTTGATTGGCTCAGAGCTAAGCTGGAGTCGCTACATCCCCCTCCTCCCTCTCCTCCGAGTGTCAGGATATCAAAAAGGTGTCGCCCATCCTTCCGGTGGCTTTCACCTTGTTGCCCGAGGTCACTTCATTTGGAGGCGCGAGCTCACTTCCATCGATGGTTGACCTCTCATGGTTGTGCCTCCGATCTCGGGTAATCGAGGAAAGATCGATCGTGCTGGCTATTGAGACCGACTCTCGATCAATCGCATACAAGGTCTCTACTTCCCCGAATAGAGCAGCAATGCTCGCGCAGAGCCGCACACTTCCAGAACCACCGCCGCAAGCGCGAGCTCTTCCCGATGGCGACGACTCCCACGTTCCCGCTCTTCGGCTATGAACGCTTTTTCGCCATGAACTCGCGCACGAGCGCGAAGCTCGCGCACGTGATGACTCTCCGCGGAGACATCTCGACGCTGATGCGCCACTTGCCGACGGCTGTACTCGCAACGTTCAACCTGCACCCCAAGATGCGCACGACACTGCTGCCCGGTCACTCGCCACTCCGAGCCATGATCTGTCCACAGCTGGTTGACGCTGCCGAGCTCAAAGCGATCTACACCATCACGGAAACCGAGGAAGGGGACGAAGAAGAGTCGGCAGCGTGGATGAAGTTTGT
>JAASFZ010000310.1:0-20995 GCA_023334075.1 Globisporangium nunn | reverse complement strand
CGCAAGACGCAACATGCGTTTGCTGCAGATGTCGTCGTGCAGTGAACGCTGACTCTCCTGAGCATTGAGCATTCTATTGGATGTTGCAGTAATACTCAACTCAAGTAGACGTTTTACTTGTCGGAAAAGTGATCATATTCATCGATACGATCATTTTTCGGAGTTCTTGGCGTGGTCCACGCCGACTCGACCTGCAACGTACCCCTCATGTTAGCAACTCTTGACGCTTCCGAAGTGGCTTGGACGCATCCGGCTCCCTTGACTTACGAACCTGCAGACGCGTCGCCTCGTTTTGCATAGAAAAAAGGTATCGCCTGCCACGTGAAAGCTCGCCGCTCGCCGCTCGCTGTCTGCCTGCGTCCGCGTCGGTTCCTGCAGCTGCGCCGCCCGCCCCTTCCTTCCTTCCAGCCTCCGCTTCCTGCCTGCCGGCTGCTCGTCTTCGCCAGCGGAGCGTCTGAGGTAGCAAATCAGCAGCCGCGCGACACCATGAGCGCGCCCTTCGACCTCTCCATCGACACGCTGGACGCCTGGTGCGAGCGCCTCTACGGCTGCGAGCCGCTCACGGAGAACGAGGTCATGCAGCTCTGCAACAAGGTGCGTTCGCTCGCCTTTAGGGGACCAGTAGCGCTCAAGTAACATGATCGGCCAACTCCGCCACAGGCCAAGGAGGTGCTCGTGAAGGAATCGAACGTGCAGCCCGTGCGGTGCCCCGTGACGGTCTGCGGCGACGTGCACGGCCAGTTCCACGACCTTATGGAGCTCTTCCGAATCGGTGGCCACGCGCCGGACACCAACTACTTATTTATGGGCGACTACGTCGACCGCGGCTACTACTCGGTGCGTTGCGTTTCCTTCGGCAGACGCTTTAATATGGAAGTGATGCAAGATCTGGAAGATACGGGCCACTACTTACGGAGCCCTCACTCGTCCAGGTGGAGACCGTGACGCTGCTCGTGTGCCTTAAAGTGCGGTACAAGGACCGCGTGTTCATCCTGCGCGGGAACCACGAGTCGCGCCAGATCACGCAGGTCTACGGCTTCTACGACGAGTGCCTGCGCAAGTACGGCTCGCCGAACGTGTGGAAGTACTTCACGGACGTGTTCGACTACCTGCCGCTCACGGCGGTCGTGGAGAACCAGATCTTCTCGCTCCATGGCGGCCTCTCGCCGTCCATCGACACGCTCGACTACATCCGGGGCTTCGACCGGCTCCAGGAGGTGCCCCACGAGGGTGCCATGTGCGACCTCCTCTGGTCGGATCCGGACGACCGCGCCGGCTGGGGCATCTCGCCGCGTGGCGCCGGCTACACGTTCGGCCAGGACATCTCGGACCAGTTCAACCATGCGAATGGGCTCACGCTCATCGCGCGCGCGCACCAACTCGTCATGGAGGGCTACAACTGGTCGCACAACTGCAACGTCGTCACGATCTTCAGCGCGCCCAACTATTGTTATCGCTGCGGCAACGAAGCGGCCATCATGGAGGTCGACGAGCAGATGAAGTACACGTTGTACGTTCATTCACGCGTGCTGGCATTCATGAGCGGGTGCACGCTGCCAGAGACTGGACTAACGGATGGGTACTGCGTGCTTCACTATTGACACAGTTTGCAGTTTGATCCGGCGCCGCGCCGTGGCGAGCCGCACGTGACGCGCCGCACACCCGACTACTTCTTGTAATGCGATCCAAGTATCTGCAGGCAATGTGTGAGTCGTAAAAAGGCCAGCATCCAAGTAGCCGAGCGAGCGAGAGCGAGAGCGAGAGAGTGTGAGAGAGAGTGTGAGAGTGAGAGAGTGAGAGAGAGAGAGAGAGAGAGAGAGATCGTTCTCCCAGTGGCATTCGAGCGATCGAACATGCCCAGTCACTCGATTCGCGTACCAGTGTAGTCAAGCAAACAAACGGCCGGCGTGACAGGCGTGCAGTAGCCGCTTCGCTGGAGCCTCACTGGGTGGTAGAAGAGAAGGGAGACGAGGACAAAAGTCGGAAGACGAGAAGTGAGGAACGCAATAGCACGTTCGCTTTCATATCTCTAACCACGCTCGTCTGGCTGGCTGGTTGCCTGCCTGCCTCCGCTGTCGCATCACGTCGCGACGCTGTAGTTGCGGACCTTCTTGCGCTCTGCAACCATCTCCGAGCGGCGCGTCTGCAGCTCTTTGAGCCGCTTGATCGCGCTCTTCTGGCTCGGCGTCTCGCGGTCGCTGCTTCGAATTGCGCCTGGCGCACCTGCGCTCGGCATGGACGAGAAGCTTGCGAGGTTCGAGCTGCGCTCCGCCTTTTTGCCTGCGAGTAGCAGCATTTCCTTGGGTGGAGAGCGAGCAACGTCAGCACGAGTCAAGGATCGCAAGACGGCGAGACTACATGCAGATTTACACACACACACACACACACAACACTCCGTGAAGAGGATATCTTGCTGCAGGCGCAATCTGGCGTCTGACACTCTCGCAGTCGTGCTCTGTTCGGCATCAGATGCGGCCGAATCGACTCGATCTCGCTGGAACAGCGAGCTCAGTGTACTTTTCGCGCCGGTACTTTCGCCCAGCGACGATCGCTTGTGTTCTCGGTCAGTGAGAGCAGTCGGTGACCTGGACTCAGCACTCGTTCGCCTCCTCCTCCTCGCAACAGCGCTCTGGTGGTCCGCAAACTCGTCACCATTGCTGTTCTCCTCTTCTTCATCGCCATCTTCGTTGTCACCTTCGCGAATGCTCTTCGGTCGGGACGATAAAGACTCTGTGCGTCCTTGCTGCGTGTCTGCAGTGGCGAGCGAACTCCGACTGCTCGATCGCTTCCGCTCCACAAGCGGGGACGCCACCACTTGGCTGCCACTTTCATTCGGTCGCTTGTTGCGCGCGAGAGTAAGTAGCTCAGCATCAAAGTCACCACTACCGCGAGTGTCTGCTCCTTCAGACTCGGTGCCATTGAGCGATTTCTGTCTGCTGTTCTCTCGTACCGCGCCTTCCTTCGAGACAGAAGACACAATGACGGGAGATCCGTTCGATGATTCGAGTGCACGCATCATCGACAGTGTGCTCGATCGCCGCCTGCCATCCAACATGGTCGCGTCTGTCGTTGTTGCGCTGCTCGCGACTGACATGACTCTGCCTCGAGTCTCTTGCTCGCGGTCACCGTTTGAGTGTCCATGCATCACTTGGAACTTCACCATACGCCGAAGTTCCTTCTTTAGTGTCTTGTTGTGCAGTCGGGACTCTTCGAGAGACCGGCTGAGCTCTGCGACGAGATTCTCATAGTCCTTCTTGCCCGCGAAATCGCTCACTTTCAGCTCTTGCAGCCCGCCACTTTCCTGAAGTTTCCGGAGGTCCGCTCGGAGCTGGTTGCTCAGCTCCATCAGCTGGCTGCGCTCCTGGACGAGCCGCTGGACGTCGGTCTCCGCCGACGCGAGCTTGCGCGTGAGATCACCGACTCGCGCATCGGCGACCACTCGTTCGGACGCCAACTCTGTCGGCGAACTACTGCTTTGCTGCTGCTCACGAAGCTGCGACAACTCCTGCTCGAGCTCAGCGATCCGCTTGTTTCTCGACTCAATTGTGCGATTCGCCTCCTCCAGCTTGCCTTGACACAGCGCCAGCTGCGCGCTGACCTCGCTGAGTGCGGTGGCGATGTTCGTGTGACTGTCCTGCGGATGGTGGCTAGGCGAAGTCGCCCTGGCGGATTCCAGCTGCACGAGCCTCGCTTCGAGAAGCACGCAGCGCTTTTGAGACTCGCGCAGCTCTGCTGCGAGCGCTTCGCTGCTTCGATCGCCCGCAAAAGACTCGCTGCCAACCAGATCTCGCGCCTGCTGAGCCAGCGCGGTTTTCATCTCGTGGATCAAGTCTGCCGCGGCAAATCAAACACACGCAAGAGTCGCCGGTGCTTGTGAGTGCCATGGATCTGTCTCGCCAGACGACTTTCATGCTTGGATAGGTGGTACAAACCTCGCAGCTTGGCGTTCTCTAGCTGCAGCGCCTCGAGAGACGCCCCTGTGTCAGACATCGCGCTGGTAGCTGCAAAATGCACACCGCCGCTGCTCCCACCTTTCGTTGGGGTATCGGTGAGCAGCGGCGACATGCCTGCGATCGGTGACAACTCGCCGTTGTCTTCGCTCCACAGTGGAGACGCAGCGCCAAAGACGGCTTCTCCTTCTCGATTGATGCTGCTTCTGGCGTGGCCACTGCTCCTGGAATGGGGTCCTTCTTGTTCGTGCGCGGCGTTGTTTGCCCTTCTGTACTGAGCTCCGAACGACTCGGCGATGCGCGAGTTTGCTTTGAGTGAGTATACTTCCGTGCGTAAATGTTGGAGCTCGTTTTCAGCGTGCACGAGCCGCTCTTCAGTCGCCTGTTTCTCTGTGAGTAGCCGATCCTTGACCTGCTGCAGCTCTCGGATGCGGAGCTCGTTTCGACTGGTCATGTCCTGCTCATAATCCTGCCACTTGTTCTCCCACCGCAAGTTCAGCGTTACGATCTCGCGCTTAAGGTCTTCCTGCGTCTCGACGCTCTCCGTGAGCTCCTGGCGATGCGCCTTTTCCTTTTCTTTCTGCGCCTGGAGCTGCATGGCCGCGTTCTTCAGCTTCTCCTGCAGGCTGAGGTTCTCCCGCTCGCTCTTCCACAATTGCTGCTTGAAATCGGCGATCACAGACTGTCTCTGGTCCTCGAGATCCTGCATTTCACTGCGCAAGTTCTCGAGCGCGCGATCCTTCTCGAGGAGCTTGTCGGCTTCGTCCCATTTGGACTGCTTGAGCTCTGCTTGCGCTTGATCGAATTTTTCTTCATGGTCGCGCAACTTGGCTGTCAATGATGCGACCTTCGCCTCGAGTCGCAGCGTGTGGCTTTGCAGCTCCTCGTCCTGACGCAGGCGTTGATGGCGCAAGCAATCGCATCAGTAACGGCTTCAAAAATCGCCGAGTTGTGCAACACAACACATTGCTCACCTTTCGCCGAATGTGCTGCTGCAGCTCGTCTTCATACTGCTTCTTCTGCTGCACAAACGCCTTCTCGACAGAGTGCAGCGACTGCAACAGCTCGGCCATCTTGCCTTCATACTCGTCCAAGAGCGCCTGCTTGACCTCCTGCAGCTTTGCGATGTCGCTTTCAAGATCCCCGATCTTCGCGTCCTTGGTGGAGCGCACATCTGCGAGCTCCCACTCGGCGGCTTTCAGCTCTTTCTCGCCCTCCTGCAGCAGCTGCTGCATGTTCTCCATCTTGGCCTTGGTCTCGTCGAGCCGGTCACGGTTCGCGTCGCTCTCGCGCTGCACAGTTTTGAGCTTGAGCTCCAGGTCGCGACACTTGCCCAGCGCCTGGTCGAGAGTCGCCTTGAACTCGCCCTCGCGCTGTCGCATCATCTCGTCGAACGCGACACTGATCTCTCTGCGCTGCGCCTCGAGCTCCTCTTCTTGCTCGCGCAGTCTGCGGTCCATTTTCCGCTTCATTTGCTCGGCGTCGTCCTTGCAGCGGCGCAGCTCGTCGTCGAACTGCCAGCGCGCACCCTCCATCTGCGCGCGCGCGTCCTTCATCTTTTGCTGGAAGAACGCATCTTGGTCCTGATTTCGGGTCTGCTGCGCTCTGAGCTCCGCCTGCGCGTCCGCGACCTGGGCCTTGAGCTCGCTGATCTCGGCATCTCGATCTCGCAGCGCGCTCTTGAGGCTCGCGAAGTTGGTGTCGTAGAGCGCCAGTTCTTCGTCTCGCCCTTCGAGTAGCTGCTCCGCATCGTTTCTCAGAAAGTCGGACGCACCTGCTTCAGAGAATCGCACACAACACAACTCACCTTGAGATTGTACTTGAAGTCTTCCTGCAGCTTGGCGAACTTTTGCTTGTATCCGTTCGCTGCCGATTCCTGGTTTTCAGTTTCGACGACTTAGCTCAGAGAAGATCGAGGGTCCATGTTACACGTACAAAGCGAAAGTATACTAATGCATTCGAACCTACCTTGTCGCGCAGCAGCGCCTCCAGCGTCCGGATCCGGTACTCGTTGATGTCGTGAAGTTCCTTCTCCTTCTCGAGGATCAGCGCGCGGATGTTGGGCGGCGAAAGGCGCGCAGCGGCCGTCGGCAGCGGCGGCAAGCCGTCCCCACCACCGTCGCCAGAGCGCAGGCGCTCGCTCAGCAGCGGCTCCATACTGGAGTGCCCAAGTGAACCCTGAAGGGACACAACAGCTTTCGAATGTGTTGCTTTCATTGGCTCGGAAGATTCTAATAGCATTTGGAAATGAGCTCCTGGATTGCAAAATCAGGAAGTTGCTTTGCGGATCTCGGACTGCACCATCCTCAGGACCCTTCCCATACGCGCTTCAATCTGCTGAGGACATCGGAACGCGGATCGGAGTCACAGGATGTGCCAGCCCTGCAACACTATCCGCAGAGCTTCGAGATCCCGCGTCCTCTGCCTGACGCCGCGCTTCCACGCTCGGTAGTGTCGCTGTTGGGACAGCAGTAGAGTAAGTCTGCGTTGCACCAAATGAACAATGAATCACAAACGCGTTGGCGTCGCACCTGGATGCACCGCGCCTTCTCGTGTTCTATCGGCGGGCGATTGGCAAAGTACTGAGCGATCGTGAACTCCACCAGGCTCGGAGTGTGCACCGGCGCGCTCTTCTTGCTGAATGGCGATCTTCCAACCGCATTCGAACTCGCGACACGGAATCGATACGTCGTCTTAGGTTTGAGGAACGTCATGAGCAGCTCGCATTCGTGATACACAGTCACTTCGTGATCGAAGAGCGCCTTGTAGCGCGTGATGCCGCTGCCGCTGTGTTCGTCGCATTCGTAATCGTCGATGTCATTGGTCAGCACGGTCGCGGTCGGCTGCATGCTGTACTGCACGTGAAACGCGATGAGCGGCGCACCGCCGTCGTGTTCCGGCATCTCCCATTCGATACTCACTCTTGTCGGCTCTGCGTTGCTGACGAGCATCGGCGGTTTGAGAATTCGTGCGGGTACAGTTGCTGGTTGTGTGCTGACGAGCACACTGCATTCACTCATGAGACCTGCGCCGAGCGCATTGATCGCGCAAAGCTGGACGCCGTAGAATGTTTTCCCACGCAACTTACGTAGCGCAAACGTGCAGCGCTCACTCTTGTTGTCGGCGCTGCTGAGACTCCCGCACTCCGAAGGGAGGAGCTTGAAGTCGCGGAATGTTCGACGATTTGTGATGCCGAACTGCTCTTCTTCGCAGAACAGAAGTACGTCGTAGCTCTCGATCTCGAGTCCGTTGCTCTTGGGTGGCGTGAATGCAAGGATGAGCGTATGTCCATTTGGTTGTGGTGTCGAATGTAGCAGTTCGGGGCGAGCAGGCGCATCAGGAACGTCACATAGCGTGACCGCGACGTCGCTTGGAGCCGAGAGTTCGGACGTGCAGATTTTGTTGTCGATTAGATTCGATGCTGAGAGCCACGTTCGCAATGGTTTGCCTGGTTCCAGTTCCTGAAGTGTGTAGCGAGTGCCAGCGATTGATCGAGAAAGCAGGATGACCGAGCCGCGAATGCAACTTGCTGACAGTTTTCTTTGTGGTGTTGCCGTGCTCTCGCTGTTGTTAGCAGCAGCGTCAGTGCCAGTCTCGGAAAGCAAAGTCTCTGCATCAAGCTGAAGGACGCTCGCGTCTTGGACCCAATTAAGTGTGTACTGCAAAATCTCACTCCCGTTGCACTTTGGCTTCTCCCACTCAATATCCACTTGACGCTTCTGGACATTGATAATGAGCGGTGCAGCTGGTGGGTCTGGCGCAGTCGAGTTCATCTTGACATAGTCACTCACCGGTGAGAACGCTCCGAGTCCGCAGCGATTCTCTGCTGCAGCGACGAACTGGTAGATCTCACCAGGCCAGAGTCCATCGACGGTGTACGCAAAGCACACGTCAGCCGATGGCGCGGTCATTCCCAACTTGGTCGACTCCGTCACTTTCTGTTTCATTGTCGTCCTCTTGTTTTTCACTTTCGACTCCGTTGGAGCCAATGCTTGGGATAGTGTTCCATCTCGTTCCTCTCCTTGTGGTAGCGTAGTGGTGGTGCTGTGGGTGGACCCGACGGGTTTCTTTGAACCCGTTTCTCGAGGTCGCTTGGATCTGGTTCCCCCTCCCTTGTTTGCATCACCGTAGATTGGCGCTACCGCTGCTGTTATGACTTGTTCAAGATTGGCGACTGGAACTGAGATCTCCAACACCGGCACAAACACACTGTTCTCTGGAATACACCGGATCGTGAACGCATGGATGAGTGCGCCGTTTGCACAAGGCTGCTTCCAGCTCAGGCGGATGCGCTTTGCGTGGCAATCGCTGTACTGGAGTGGCTGCTGGATCCGGGAAGGCACGAACGCAAGAGTTTCGATAGAAGGAGTCGCAGCGCTGAACGGACTCGAGCCAATCTGTATTGCACCAGCATCAACACTCAAATCCATGTTAGGCAAGGTACCGTGAATACACATACACGATAAAAAAGCTCCATCTACCTCGTTTACTGCAGCAATCTCGAAGATGTACTGGGTCCCTGGTTGGAGACGCTCGATCACCTTGCTCGTGTACTTTGCCGGTACGATCTCGTCTGAGATCGCGACGGTATCCAGTCCGCCAGCTACAAGCGAGCTTACTTGCGTAGTGTGCACAACGTAGTGCAGCAACGGCGAGCCGTTTGCGAGCGGTACATCCCAGGATACCGTGATCGCGAACTTGTCGACGGCGACGAGAGTTGGCGGTTTCGGCTGGTCGGGGCTGGACGGTACCACGCGCCACACGATAACATTCGTGTCGTCCCCGGCAGTGACGAGAAACACTCCGGTACAATCGAAGACGCAGTAAGCTGGAGCGTCGTAATGGCCCGTGAACGAGTAGATGCATTCTACCGGACGCCCACTGAGGCAGTTGCGACGCCACACCTTGATCAAGTTGTCCTTTGCACCAGTTGCAACCAAGACACCATCACTCAGCGGATTCTGACGCGTTTGCTGAGTCGTCAGTGCGCAACAAGTAATTGGCGCGGCGTGCGCCTCGAAGACAGTCTCAATCACCTGTGCACTCGTGAGCGACCAGAACTTGAGCGCCTTATCCAGCGCGACAGTGACAAGCACATCGCGATCTGTCGCAACCGCACAGCAAGTGATCTGCGACGTGTGAGCGCTGAAGAACCCTCTCGCATTGCGCTCACTGAAAGTCTTGATGAGCTTGCCGTTCGCGTTCGGTTGTAGCGGAGTCCAGACAAGTTCCTTCGTCGATTTGAAGGTCGAAGTTGTGGTGACATTGGTACCACCTGGTGACTGGGTCGCAAAAGTGAAGAGTGAGGGAAGTTCTGCGCCGACATCCTGATGTTGGTTGTCCGCGTCAGTCGAGTTTGTGGCGTCGGCGTCGGCAAGTGTGTTATGAAGCGGTACCGTTGGGTTCAGGAGCTGCTCGAAGTCGAAGCTCGCGAGGTCGCGATAGTACTGCTCCAGGAATGCCTTGTCTTCAGTTGAGACGACGCTGACTAAGATCTCGGGTACTTTCGAGGCGCTTGTAATTTCGAATCTCACCTCGTCCTCTCTATTCGCAGTCTCCAAAGTAGCATCGCCTTCAACATTCAGATCGTGCGATGGGATAGCAACACTTTCGTGTGTGGCTGCCGCCACCAGATCATTCGTGTCAACTAAATCGTGGTCCGTGACGTAGTGAGATTGCTGCTGTTGCTGCTGGCTTTCAATGCGACTCAGCAGGTCTTCATCCGAGGCGGGAGATTTTTGCATACCACCGACTTGTGCGCGACCTTTGTCTGCTCCTCCTGTCGAGTCTCCGATTCGAGATCTCTCATGCTCGTTCTCTCCGTCAATCCTTTCCAGCTGCTCCAATTGTTGTTGCTCTTCATGCTGATGTTGTGGTTGCTGCGCACAAGGTGGAGATACCTGCCGCAACTTTGGTGCCAGCAGCTTTGGCTCTCTCGCACCGTTCAGTTGAGTGAGTCGCTGATACTGCCACGCATGATTCGGCACCAGCGACGCGAGTGTCCCGTCGAACATGATCAAGTCCAAGCTGGTGTCGACTGAGAGCGAGAATGGGATCGCGGCTTCCCACTCTGCTCGCTCTGCTTCAAACTCCAGCAACGAGCCTTCGGAAGGCGCTGCGGTGAGATCCCATAGCTTGATCGTGCAGTCTCCGGCAGTGACGAGCTGCCGCCCGTCATAGACAAATCGCGCACAGGATGCACCGAGTTCGTGAACAGGAAGGATCTGCATGAGCACTAACCGCAGCGGCATCACCGAACTGTCAGAATGGAGAAGGTCCGAATCGATTGTCTTCGTGGTAGGCTGTGATCGAGTTGTGAGGATCTGCCAGAGCATGCAGGTAGAGTCCCACGAGCACGTCGCGAGAACAGTCGCCTCTGGAGTGAACTCCATCGACACAATCTGTTGCTGATGTGCTGTGCAGTATGACGAGAGCCTACTGCTCGGCAAATCGAGCTCGTTGCTGTTGCTCCTGAATGGTGTTGAGATAGTGTTGGTCGCCAAGTCAAACGAATGGATCACTGGCGTAGAGTCTGCATGACCAAGTCACCGATGAATCTCATTAGATCACTGCAGCAGTAGCTGTACCGCACAAGCCGGTGAAAGCGAGGCACACGTACGCGTCGCGAAGACAAAGCGGAGGCGCCCTGGTGCGTCTCCAGATGACCGACCTGCCGTCCCGCAGATAGAACTCGCGTCGCAAAAAGAAACATCGAGCGCTGCGAGCTGCTGCGCAGTGCAAAAGTCCCAGACAGCGATGCTGTAGCGATCACAGTTCACGAAGGTACGGAAGACGATGAGAAGTGCTAGCTAACTACAAAGAAAACGAGAAGCTGCCTCTCTCACCGATCGACACCAAACGTGATCACGATGCTCGTCGGTTCTCCATCTTGGGCCGGCACTTCGGCATCGCTGCAGACCCTGACAAGAGTGATTGACTTGACACTCCTCGTGTGTCCATCAAAGCTGCGCATTTTCATGCCCGCGGATGTGCGCATCCGTCGCGCCGCCGCGAACTCTCCATCGAGGAAGAAGAAGCCGTCTTCGCGCAGCGCGTCGTCCTCAAGCTTCTTCTGCAGCGCGTCGAGCGTGGCGCGCGCGGCCGCTCGCTGCTCGGCGCTGCGGTCATCGGAGTGGACAGCGAAGAGCTGGCGCTTCTTCTCGTTCAGACGCTGCCGCGCCACCCTCCCCATCGGTCCGACATGCGTCGCGAGAGACGTGTAACCGATTCAGCCGTCGCGGCGTCGGGTGTGGCGATTGATGGATAGGATGGATGGTACCATGTGCATACGACGACGACGATGCCGCTCAAACCAAACAACTGAGACACTCGAGTTCGTGTGCATGTCGAAGAAGCGCTCCGCTTGATGTTCCTATATTGCTTCGGATCAAGTATGTACTCACAGAAATGCACTTGCCAGACCAATCGCAGTCCCTCGATCGGATTCATGTGAAGGAACTCACGAGGTCCTCCCTCGCATCTCCATCTTGGACTTGTTCGTGGAGACAAACACAGGGGTGACCAACCAGCTGGCTATCCCCAGGAGATCAGGTGGAAATGGGAGAACTCCAACTCGATACTGGTTGTCATCATTTGAACTCTTTGCGATTATCTCGTGAGAAACAGAACGGCAGCGCGGCGGCGTCCACCGAGCTACTCTGTGCACGTACGTACTATATAAGTGAACACGAGTGACAATGAATGCGTCGTTCACTCGCTGGCGGATGATCGTGAGCTGGATCTCGGTGCGGTAAACATCGGCCTCGGTGTCTGAATACAATCAGCTTCACGACCTTCATCTCATTTTAGACACTTGAAACTCCCGAGGGCAAGTCCACTTTGTCACCTTTTGCAGGAGGGAGGGAATGCCTTTTGTAGCACTGGCACTGCCTCCTGCCTTTGTTGCCTCTCTGCAGCCTTCCTCTTCGCACACTCCTCCTCCTCCTCGCATTCTCCGCATCGCATTCTCCGCCTCGTACTTCGCCGGAGCAGCTCACTTGAAAACTTTCCTCATCGACAACACAGCTACCAAGCGAGCTCCCCCTCCATCAAGAATGGTCGCGAGCACCTACGCCCACCAGCACTCTCTCGCCGCCGATCTCGCTGCAGCCGTGCCGCCGAGCTGGGATGCCTCCCAGATCCCCTCGCTGCGCGGCAAGGTAGCGATCGTGACCGGCGGCAGTTCTGGTATCGGCCTCGAGACGGCGCTCGAGCTCGCGTGCAAAGGCGCCCACGTCGTCATTGCATGCCCCGCGCACCACCGATCCCGAGAAGCCGAGGAGCGCATCCAAATGGCAGCGCAAATTGCGGCAGTGGAGGAGACGGCTGCGAATGAAACAGGAGCAGAAGGCACGAGCATCTCGAAAAAACAGCGAGCACACCACCATGGGAGTGTCGAGTTCATGAAGCTCGACCTGAGCAACCTCGCGAGCGTCAAGAGCTTCGCGCGCAAGTTCATCAAGACCCACAGCCGCCTCGACATCCTTGTCAACAACGCCGGCATCATGGGCGTTTCGTTCGAGCTCACGGTCGACGGCTTCGAGCGCCAGTTCGCTACTAACTACCTCGGCCACTTCGCGCTCACGAACCATTTGCTCGGCATCCTGCAGCGCACAGATGGTGTGTCGAGGATCGTGAACGTCACGTCTCTCTCACATCGATTCGTGCAGCTGGATCCAGACCACATTGTGGACACAGACCCAGCGAGCTACATCGCCATGGGCGCGTACGCGAGATCCAAGCTCTGCAACCTCGTGTTCTCGCTGGAGCTAAGCCGGCGTCTGGAGGCGCGAGGGATCAACAACGTCGTGTCGGTGGCGAGCCACCCGGGGTACGCACACACGAACATCATGGGACCCCCGTCCGTGTCGTCCAACTGGTTCGGACGCACATTCTGGAGCTTCTGGTCCTTCTCTCCGTTCTCGCAGTCCGCCGCAATGGGCGCGCTGCCTTCACTCTACGCCGCCACCGCTCCGGGCGTGCGCAACGGTGAATTGTACGGCCCGAACAGTGCGTTCTTCGGTATGTGGGGCCACCCGACGCACGAAGAGCCGGCAGAGCACGCGACGATCGAGAAACTCGGCCTCAAGCTCTGGCGGCGGAGCGAGGTGCTGACAGGGATCCAGTCAGACGTCGCTCTCAAGAGCCCACTGCGCCAGGCGTCAACTAGCTAGCTTCTAGATGAGTTTGTTGTCGAGCAGCAGCAGATCACTTCGCACGCTTTGAAAAATCCAAAACACTTGCTACAGTACAAACTGCTCCGTGATCTCAACGAACCTGGTAGTCTCATCTTTCTCAGTACATGCAGCAGCAGACACCGCGAGAACACGGAAGAGCTTCTCGCACGAACGCAAGCGCCTGGTGTCTTTATCGAGGAATCGAGTCGTCCTCCACTGGAATATTTGCTGGCAATTTGGTGTCTTCTTGGCATTTCGTCTGTCGCGATCCACTTTCGACTACGCCTCAGCATCTCGTGGCGTCCAGCATCCACTGCCACCACTGAAGTGTTCGCCGCCTGGTTCGAACAGCGGGTGTCCACCTAAACCATACAATACCCCTCCGCCTCTTTCTCTCCTCCAGGCTACGGATGCGCAGCACAGCGTCTCACTTGACGCGATAACGTCATAATGAAGCGACGACTGACAAGACGCAATCTCTGGAAACCAGCTCCTCTTGACCTGAGCTCGTCGACACGTAGCAGCTGATCACTTCGCGCGCTCTGAAAGTCCGAACACTCTGCTGCATGCTGCGCCAGGATGTCGACAAACCTGGGGATCGCTCTGCACATGCAACAGGCGTCACGAGAACATAGAGGAGCTTCACGCACGAACGCGAGCACTTGGTGTCTTCATCAAGAAATCGGACCGTCCTCCACTAGGACATGTGTTGACACTGGCGGACGACTTGGTGTCTTCTTGGCATTTCGCCTGTCGCGATTCACTTCCGACTACGCCTCAGCATCTGATGTCCTCTGCGGGGTGTTCGTCCATCGATGTGTTTGCATGGCGAGTATCCACTTCAAGTGGACAAAGTCCGTCGCGCTTCTTCCTCTCCTTTCTCTGGCGGACATGCTCTCCTGGCAGTGCGCTTGACAGCCCGATAGTACTGGCGCAGCAGCGTCACTCATGACACGCGTGGCGCGATGGCGTCATTCTGGAGAGACGGCTAGCGCGACGAGATGTCTGGCGCGCAGTTCTTGTGCCAGCAACAGCAGCGGGTGGTTGTGACGACGAGCGTCTGTGCGAGCAGCGAGTGCGAGCGCGCACGCACGACAGGAAGAGCGTTCGCGCAGGTGCTGCGGCCTTGATGCCGAGCTTTTGACGGGCTTGCAACTGGACTAAGTGCGAATCGTACTTTATGCGAAAATAGCCATAATGTGCACGCTGATAGCTTTTAGCATAGTTTGGGCAAGAAATAGTCCGCCGTATTATTTTTACTCTCCTGTTTGTCGCTCTTCGAAGCACTCTTTTTTAGATGTGCGCTTATTCGAGCTCCAAGTTGTGCGAGATTTGAAGTCTAATTCGGGACAGCCTTGCTAAATTACTAAATAATATGCAAAAAAGCTAAGAATGAATAAAACGGAGGAGCAAGTTAAGAAAACGCACGTTAGAGCAAAATGCGCACTGCTGCCATTTCAGAGTAATGAGGTCAAAACACCAAGCAAGCTGATGCGAAGCTTCGAGGACTCGAGGACTCGATTTCAAAGCAGTTCGTTCGCTGTCAGTAGTACCCACGACTGCCGCCTTTGCTGCTGCAAACGTCTCCAGACTACGAGGTGCGGCTTCGCATTGAACGGGTCGAAGCTCCGCCACGTCCTCGACGTCGACGAGCTGTAACATGTACTGGTTGGGCAGCAGGTTGGTTGAGCAGGTGCGCACGCTTCAGGTAGATATTGTGTGCCGCTCTCTGAGGTCGGACACTCGCATCACAAACTAGGAGCTGCTGTCTTGACGACATAGTAGGGTAAAAGTCGGAAGCTGAGCGGAACGTGCAGCGTGCTTGTAATTCCGCCATGGAAAATGAGCGTCTCCATCTTCCACCCGAACTCCACCACCACTATCAACGTCACGGCCAGCCATCTCGAACTGCACCAGGCTCTCGAGCACGTCTGCCCCGTCAGGCTCTCGTCAGTCTCCATCATCTCGAACTCGGCAGCGATGTTGTCGCTGATGGTGATGTGAGGCGTTAAGTTCTACTGGCGTACGACCGTCGAGCAGCTCATTCTGCAACAAGGTTCCACGTGCCCGAGTCGTTCAAGATCTCAAGCACCGCCGCTGTCGAGCTACCTCGGAGCCTTGAGTCTCGCTCAAGTGACCAAGTTCATCGAGGAGCGGCAGGGTGAAGATTGAGGGCGCTGTCGGATAGATTCAAGTTCAAGATCGTGCGCAGTGCTTCAAGACTTCCAACTGAGCGCACTCGGCCACGCTCCTCGATCTTCACGCCACACCATCTTTGGGATCTTAGCGCAGAATCGGCAGCAGAGCGCGGGCTCCGGCTTTCGACGTCAGCGCCGTCTCCTTCACGGCAAAGGCAAAGCATGACCTGCTTCCGTGCACGTGCGAAGATACCGGAAATGTCCAGACCAGCCGTCTTAGAGGAAGTCCCCGCCACTCTCCAGTGAGCAAGTGGGCAAGCACGTGTGGTTTTCTAGGGGCGAGACAGATCGATGCAAGCGAGCAAGCGAACTCCACCGTGTCTTGGCCCCTCCAAGAGTCGAGGTCCGGTGTCTGGCAGAGCCGTCGGCTGCGGTGTCAGGCAGCTGTTAGGTTTCTAGAGTTGCCGACCTGAAGGGTAATGCTAATGGTAGTAAACAACTGGATCCAAAGATCCATCTGGTGGCTCAGCACGACGTCTTTCCGTTACTGTAGAAACTGTGGCAAACCACTTTTCCGCTGAGATCACATTTAGCAGAGACCAACTATGTCAGTGCGGACACTTATCGAACAAAGCATGCTCTTTTAGTATGCTTGATTCGACACGTAACGATACCACTCTTAAATCAGTCTGCTTACCAGCTATAAAGGTATCATTGTCGTCAAGTATCACATGTGTCAGTCCAAGGAAACAAAACTGCACCTCGTGTGGGTTAGTTCACTCGGCTTCATCACTATCGCCACTCGCGAACTGCCGTTGCCGCCGCTTCCTCTCGCACGACCTCATCCGCCGCTGCTGCCGCCGCTGCCCATGTCCAAGGAAGGCTACCTGATATCCCACGAGGAGGACGGTCGCTCCGCGCTCTACTACTGCGTGCTGGGCGAGGGCCGCCTGCAGTTCTTCTCCAAGCGCCACAGCGGCGTGCTCGTGCGCGAACTCGCGCTCTCGCGCTCCAAGCTGCAGATCCGGGGCGTGCCGGACGCCGACGCGCGCGACTGCGCCTTCAGCTTCTCCGTGCAGCTGCAGCGCGCCAAGATCAAGGACGGCCGCTTGCTCATGATCGGCAAGCCGCAGCGCCTGCTGCTCAGCGCGCCGACGTGGGGCGAGCGCAAGGCCTGGGGGAACGCCATCCACGCCTGGCAGCGCAACTACTGGGGTGAGCCGCAGCACCGCGCCGCCAACATGGACGACGAGGAGCTCGAGGTCTTCTTCCTCGCGCAGCGTAAAGCGCTCGAGTCGGCGCTCGAAGCGGCGGCGCTCACGCCAACGGCGCTGCCCAAGAGCGTCACGCGCTCGCCGTCGTCCGTCTCATCTCCGCCGCTCGACGACGGCGGCGGCGACGGCGATGACGACAGCGAAGGCGCAAGCTCCACAATGCCAGCAGGAGCGAAGAGCGCGCGAGCTGCGGCGGTCTCGCGCATGTTCCTCTCGCGCGCGCAGGCAGTCAAGAGCATGGGCTCGACGGTCGGCAAGAAGCTCCGCGCCAAGTCCGCGGCGGTCACGTTCTCACTGCCGCCCATGGGGCTCAGCATCGCCTCGTCCGTCAACGTGCAGCAGACGCAGTCGCAGTCGCACTAGAGCACTCGCTGCCCTCCTAAGTTATTTAGTCGAGCACTGCGTGGCAGTGCGTGTATATACTAGCACTTCCTGACTCTGCTCGTGCTCTCACGCAACTTCTTTCTCTCTGACGAACGGGATCAGACCGACATGGCCATCTTGATGGCGCCGTGCGGCTTGTAGTCCTCGAGCACAAAGTCCTCGAACGTGAAGTCGTCGATACTCTCGGCGCGGCCACCGATGCGCAGTCGCGGGAACGGGCGCGGCGTGCGGCCGAGCTGCAGCTTGAGCGGCTCGACGTGGTCCACGTAAATGTGCGCGTCGCCGATCACGTGCACGAACTCGCCGGCACGCAGTCCGCACACGCGCGCGACGAGCCGCGTGAGCAGCGCGTAGCTCGCGATGTTGAACGGCACGCCGAGCCCCATGTCGGCCGACCGCTGGTACATTTGGCACGACAGCTCGCCGCGCGCGACGTAGAACTGGCAGAACATGTGGCACGGCGGCAGTGCCATGTCGCCCAGATCGGCCGGGTTCCACGCCGACAGGAGGATGCGCCGGTCGTCCGGGTTCGTCTTGAGCTTGCGGATGACCTCCGCGAGCTGGTCGACGCCCTGCCCCGTGTAGTCGGCGTGCATGGTCGTATATTTGGCGCCGAAGTGGCGCCATTGGAAGCCGTAGACCGGCCCGAGGTCCCCGGTCTCGCGCGCCGTGAGCCCGATACTGTCGAGGTACTCGCGCGAGCCATTGCCGTCCCAGATGTGGATGCCCTTGTCCTGCAGCGTCTTGGCGTTCGTGTCGCCGCTGATGAACCAGAGCAGCTCCTCGGCCACGCCGCGCCAGAACACGCGCTTCGTCGTCAGCAGCGGGAAGACGTCGTCGCGCAGGCTGAAGCGCATCTAAAGCCACCACAGGGAGAAGGGCGGCCTCAGATCGCTGCTGTCTTTCCTACTGCAGGTTGTTTGCTGCTGCAGAAGCGAACGCACCTGCGCGCCGAAGAGCGAGATTGTGCCTGTGCCCGTGCGGTCACCCTTGCGCACTCCCTCGTGCATGATCTTGCGAATCAGATTCAGATACTGCAGCTCTTCGTGCGGCTTGGTGGCGTCAGTCAGCACCGTGTCGGTGGAGGAGGGAGCAGCAACTCCGGCGCCGTCGCGCTCCAGGTCGAGAAACTGGAACTTGACGCCGTTCTCCTCCATCTCGTCCGACTTGGACACGCACTTGAAGCCCAGTTCGTACACGTTCGACGGGAAGAACGCGTCGCACTCGAAGGACCCCTTGACGGTCGTCAGGTGCACGCGGCGGCAGCCCTCGTACCCGAGCGCCTCCTCGTACACAGCCCCGCCGCCGATGACGAACACCTCGTCGACCGCGTCGCGCTTGGCGTCGATGAGCGCGAGCGCGTCCTGCAGACTCGTGGCGACGGCGACGTCGTCCGGGACGCCGTGCGTGCTGCGGTGATGTCATAATGAGTCGAGAGGCTCTCGCTATCTACTTGCTCGCTTCCGGCATATGCAGTACGCGAAAGAGAAGGAGACGCACGTCCGGTAGTCACTGTTGCGCGTGAGCACGACGTTGAAGCGCTGCGGCAGCGGACGGAACTTGGGCGGCAGCGACTCCCACGTCTTGCGGCCCATGACCACCGCGTGCTGCGCGTCGTCGCTGCCCGCGCGCACTGTGAGCTGCTTGAAGCGCTTCATGTCCGTCGGCAGGCGCCAGGGGATCTGCTGGTTGCGGCCGATGCCCCAGTTCTCCTCGGCCGCCGCCACGACGAGGCTCACGGCGCGCGGCATCTTGCTGGCGGCGGGCGTCTGGCTCCTTCGGGAGGCAGAAGTGGACGCAGGCGGCGGGATGGGTGGAGGGAAGTGACGCAGGTGCGCGCCGCGGCCTCGCCGAGTTTCCTTTGCGGCTGCAAATATTGTGCAATCCATACAAAGATACTAAACGCCATTGCGCTTGTATTGCATACTAAAACGCCATCGTCGCAAACATTGCTGGTGGGAACGGCACCTTTCGTAAATACGCTGTAAATATTCTCCTATGTTTTACTAGCAATTGTGTTGGCCTCTTTTCCAGTTTGATGGGGTTTTACGTCAGAGTGATTGCGAAACTCTAATGTGGTTAAATGAAGTATCTAAACGCACATTGGCGCGTATTCCGATTATCCGAGATTTTCTTGCTGGCGTCAAGGAACTAGGATTAATCCGCAAGAACGTTCGTAGACGGGTCCACCCAACCAGGAAATATCTCGTTTGAAAACTTGACGTTTGTTGCTCAAATTGCTGTCAGTTCATCACTCGCCGCCAGTCACACAAGCAGACAGATCACCACCTACCTGCCTGCCTACCTGCCTACCTGCCTGCCTGCCTGCCTGCCTACACGGAGCTCGAGGAGAGGAAGCGCACATTCCTCGTAAGCTGTTGGAGACTCTACGTAAACTGCGGACAGAATGAAAGTCGGCGAGAAGATCGAGCAGAGCATCGCGAAGGGCGAGGTGTTCTACTCCTTCGAGTTCTTCCCGCCCAAGACGCCCGTGGGTGTCGACAACCTCTACGCGCGCATGGACCGCATGGCAACGCTCGAACCGCTCTTTTGCGACATGACGTGGGGCTCCGGCGGCAGCTCTTCGGAGCTCACGATCGAGCTTATTGCCAACGCGCAGAAGGTCAGCGGCCTCGCGATGCTCATGCACATGACGTGCACCAACATGGCGGAGGCCGACGTGCGCGCGGCACTCGACAAGGCCAAGGCCGCCGGCATCCAGAGCATTCTCGCGCTGCGCGGCGACCCGGTGCGCGGCGCCGCGAGCTTCAACGAGTGTGACCGTGGCTTCTCGCACGCCGTCGACCTCGTGCGCTACATTCGAGAGCACTACGGCGATCACTTCTCGATCGGTGTCGCCGGCTACCCGGAGCGCCACTCCGAATCGGTCGACACGGCGATGGACATTCATTACCTCAAGGAGAAAGTCGACGCCGGCGCCGAATTCATCATCACCAATCTCTTCTACGACGTCGACGTGTACGTTAAGTTTGTGGCCGACTGCCGCGCAGCGGGCATCGCGGTGCCGATCGTGCCGGGCATCATGCCGATCCAGAAATACAGCGGCTTCGTGCGCATGACGTCACCCAGCAACACGCACGTGCCGCCGGAGATCGTCGACGCGCTTGAGCCGATCAAAGACAATGACGAGGCGGTCAAGGACTACGACGTGCAGCTCGGCGTCGAGATGTGCCAGAAGCTCATAGCCGCCGGCGCGCCGGGGCTGCACTTCTGCACGCTCAACCTCGAGCGCTCGGTGCGCCGGATCCTCGACGGGCTCGCGATCGCGACGGAGAATGCGTCGCGAACTGCCATGGCGTCCGTCGACACTCTCAAAGCGCACGACTGAGAGCGTGCGGCTGATCTACTGGTCGAACCGCTCGAAGAGCTATGTCGAGCGCACGGCGATGTGGGATGAGTATCCGAATGGCCGGTGGGGAACAGTGAGAGCCCAGCGTTCGGAGAGCTGAACGAGTCGCACTACGTGCCGACGATCATCTCGCCCGAGCGCCGCCGCGCGATGTGGGGCGCGGCCCCGACGTCGAAGGACGAGATCTTCCAGACGTTCGTCAAGTATGTGCGCGGCGAGATCTCGAGCTTGCCGTGGTGCGACTCGCCGCTGCACCTCGAGACGAAGACGATTCAGGACAAGCTGGCCGCCATCAATGCCGCCGGCTTCTTGACCGTGAACAGCCAGCCGCGCGTGAATGCGGCACCGTCAGATGACCCGCTCTTCGGCTGGGGCGGCGCCGACGGCCGCGTGTACCAGAAGGCGTACGTCGAGTGCTTCGTGTCGCCGGAGAACATGAATGAGGAGGACAGCATCAGAATCAGAAAGCGTGAGAATCAGATCAGACGTGTTGATTGATTGCGTTGTCATATCATTAAACAGCTCTTTTTGTCGACGACAACAGCGCACTCGACGATGGCCAAGCGACGAGCGCCACCGTGCAGAAGCGGAGAATACGCGCCTACGCGCCCTGCTTGAGAGCCAGCTGAAGGTCGCGCGCGGGCTCGAGCGGGTGCTGCAGCGCAAGGCGTCCGCAGCTCTGACGGTGTGTGGTTTATCTGTT
>JAASFZ010000031.1:0-50468 GCA_023334075.1 Globisporangium nunn | reverse complement strand
TGGGATGTTTGGACAGGAAGGGTTCCCGCTCGAGTCCGTGTACACGCTGCCGGGCGACTACGGGCTCATCCAGTGCCTGAGACCGTGCAGCAGCGACAGCGTGTTCGACATTGCACCGTTTGTGGAGCGCGGACTGAAGGCGATGAATCCGGAGACGTACATGGTGGAGCCGCATGGAATCCCGAGATGTCCGAACTGCGGAGGAGCGATGTCTCTTTTACTGCGCCTGGGAAAGTGGTTCCTCGAAAGCTGGTTTAGTCCCCAAAAGAAGGCATATCGCAAGTGGCTCTCGGACACAACCGAGCGCGTGCGCACAGGGAACAAGAAGCTCGTGGTGCTCGAGATCGGCGTCGGATTCAACACTCCAGCGATCTTGCGCCACCCGGACGAACGGATCGCCAAAATCGACGGCGTGAGTCTCATTCGCATCAACGAGGCGTATCCGGAGATCCCGTTCCAGTCAAACGGCGTCGGAGCTGGCATCGGGGCAAACGAAGCGCTTGCGTTCATTACCGAGAGGTTGTCGTGACAGCGTTAGGCGAATGGCATGTAGTGAATGCTCTCGCGCCACTGTGCGCGAACGTAGCAACGCAAAGATGGAGCAAGCAGCACACTTTTCGTAGATGGACGCTCGTGTATGACTGCAGTGTCGCGTTCGACGGAAAGAGGAGTCGTGGTGTGATTCTTGCCACTCAAGTCAGCGCGAGTTTTAATGCTTGGTTTGACTCCACTATGACGCTGCTGATGCGAAGTATCAAAAATGGCTGATACGGTGCAAAATTTTGATACTGACCATCTGATCAGGCTCGCCAGCAACTTGCGCCCGTACATGAACTTCTCAAGCCAGTTGACGCAGTCGCGAACAACGCGGTTGTTTGCCTTGACCGTCTTGCACCGATATCTTTTTTGATCGATCAGGCGATCCACACACTGAGGCGAATATCGGGTCAAATCGCGCGCAGCTGAGCAGGGAAGGTCATCGAGAACGAGCGCGTGAGAGAGAGAGAGAGAGAGAGAGAGAGAAAGAGAAAAACTGGCACACAGACACCCATAGCACACCGGTAGCCGGACGTCGCGCCGCGATCGGCTTCCGATCGTTGGTCGACTTGGCGATTGGGTCGTCGTCGCCTCAGAAGTCTCCAGTGCGAGAAGACGCGGAAGAGGCACCAGCTTTCTTTTGAGCGTGGTGCGTGCGGTCTCATCGACAGATCATACAAGGATTGTTGCACGCTGTCTTCTTCATCCAACACACTTCCGCGCGCCGCCTTATCCTGCAGCAGCAGCTTCGCATTGCTGCTGTGAGTCACGCAGAGCGAGAGATTAGGGACTCGCTCTTTTTCTCTTTCTGCGGGAGGTGACTCTTTCTGGTTCTCGTCCGCGCTCGATATCCCGGATATCCGGCACGCGAGCGCGCTCGCTCGATTGTCGGTCTCCCAATGCGTTGGTGGCCCAAGTCGGGCGTCCTCGCCGCACGTCGTGTTGAGATCTCGAAGACCGGCGAGTGATTCCTCGCATGGACTGCCGGCAAGGCCCGGCACTGAAGAAATTTGCAAAAACACGCCGCCGCCACCCAACAACAGCAGCTCGCGATAGTGCAATAAGTCGCGATCCATGGTACTGGCATCTGGGTTTGCTTGTTCATTTGTTTTTTTGATCTCGCTCTCTCACTTTCTCAAAAGCACCAGCTCAGAGCACGCACGCAGCACGCAACACGATGGGCAGTCGGCCGCGCGCCGCCGCCGCCGCCGCCTCCGCCATGCTCACTAAGGGCAAGTACATGCCGCTGAGCGAGGCGAACGTGAGCCCCGCCATGGTCGCGTCCTACGACGGTCAGTACATCTGCGTGCGCGGCGACGCCGGGTCGTCGCCTCCGGGGCTCAGTCCCGGCAGCAATAGCAGCAGCCGCCGCAGCGGCGGCGACGCCGACGTGCGCTACTGCATGGGCAACTACCTCGGCGGCGGTATCGCGGGCGTCGTGTACGAGGCATTCGACCGCCGCCACGCGCGCCACGTGGCCATCAAGATCCTCAATCCCGTCGGCTACAAGCTCTGCGCGCCCGCCGCGCTGCGTCGCGCCGAGGTCGTCAAGAGCGGCGTGCCTGTGCTCGGCTCCGTGCGCGGCATGACGCTCGAGAACGTCTACTGGGTCAGCGTGCCCAACCGCCGCGACCTCGTCGCCTGCTACGTCGACGCGCGCGCGTCTTCGTCCTCGTCTTCTTCGTCTTCCTCTTCTTCTTCGTTCTCGTCTTCCTTCGCGGCGTTCTCAGCGTCTTCGGCGCCGATGATGACGTCGACAGGTGCACTGAGTGCTGGCGTCGGCGCAGGCGACGCTGCGCACGCGAGCGGCCCTCTGCAGCTGCGCGAGCTGACGCTCGAGATGTGCGTGTCGCTCTGGCTGCTGGACGCTGACTTGGACGACGACGCGCGCGGCCGCCGCCTCTACGGCGCGGCGTGCGAGGACCCCGTGGACGACAGCCAGGGCGGCGCGGTGCCGCGACGGCGCTTCGCTGCGCAGCGGCAGAGACGGAGTGCGGCGCCCCACGGGCGCGAAGAGCGCAAGGCTGACACCGCCAGCGACAGTGAGGACGACGACGAGAACAATAATGATGAAGACGACGACCTCATGATGAGCGCGCTCGACTCGCTCATGTGCGACGAGGAAGTCGTGGTCATCGGGGACGTTGTGCACACGATCCCCAAGATCCCGGCCAAGTACAAGGCGTTCCTCGAGAGCCGCAAGACAATCTACCGCGAGATCGCGCACATGCACAAGCTCACGGGGAACTCGGTGCACGGCCAGGTTGGCGGCGGCCACGAGAACGTGCTCAAGCTCTATGACGTGCTCGAGTACATCCAGCCGTCCAAGAGCACGATCTTCCTCGTGCTCGAGCTGGCGCACGGAGGCGAGCTCTTCGACCGCATCCGGTCAGACAATGGCGTCGACGAGGCCGTCGCGCGCGGATACTTTACGCAGCTGCTCTCGGGCGTGCTCTACTGCCACCAGCTCGGCATCGCGCACCGCGACCTGAAGCCCGAAAACTTGCTCCTGAGCGACGCCGACGTGCTCAAGATCGCGGACTTCGGGCTCTCGGCGCACTTCATCGCCGCGGTGAGCAATAGCGCGCCGGACGACTCGTCGGCGTCCGCGTCGTCGCTACTGCTGGCACGCAGCAACAGCTTCCAGCTCGTGGAGATGGACGCCGACGCTGGCAGCGTGATGATGCCCGCGCGCTTTCGCCGTCTCAACTCGATCGTCGGCTCACCGCACTACGTCGCGCCAGAGGTGCTGCAGAACGCGCGATACGGCTACGAGGGCCGGAAGGCCGACATGTGGTCGATCGGCGTGATCCTCTACGGGCTCTTGGTCGGGAACCTCCCGTTTGGCAAAGAGCTGCAGACGTGCCCACGGTACCTCAAGTTCTGCGAGTGGATCCGCTCGCTGCCGAGCGACGCGCTCACCGGCAAGCTCGTGTTTGACGCCGAGCTCTACACTTGCGGCGGCACCGCAGCGGTGCGCTGCCCTTCGGTGCCGACCATGCTGAGCCAACCCACGCACGAGTACTGGGAAGACGGGGCGTCTGCCTCCAAGCCCCAGTTCCTCCAGCAACAGCAGCCGACGCGCCTCGCACAAGTCTCTCCGAACCTCTACCAGCAGCCCACACCTGCGCTCGTGCACGCGACGTCGCTCTGGAGCTGCACGCCGACCGTAGCGAAGCCGCCTGCGTCGGTGAGCAACGACGCGAGTGCCCTGAGCGCGCACGTTGGCGCCGGCGGACGGCGAGGCAGCCGTGCCATGGTGGCGTTCCCGAGCTGGTTCTTCCCGGCGAAGCTGTCGCCCTCCGCGGTGCACCTGCTCGCGTCGCTGCTTCACCCGGACCCAGCGAAACGCTACTCGTGCGACGACGCCTACAAATCGCGCTGGGTCGCGGACCCGCCGATGCTCTGAACGACGAGCTCGAGGAGCTGCTATGGCGAGACTTGCTCCTCGCTCTGTATCGGCAGGCGCCTACCCAAGCTCCAAGCCATCATCACCAGAAGAGCACCTCTGCGCACGCGTACGTCCACCCTCCATCCTTCCGCTCCCACCACCCCCGTCACAATATCTATACAGTACACTACATTCGATCCTCTCCACCACCGTCGCTCGCATTCTCTCTATCTCGTGTGATGTCTCCCGTGCGCAAGTGATTGCAATGTGGTGGTGAACTCGGAAGTACCGACTGATCTCGTGAATTTCATGAAGCGGAAAAGGATCATTTTCGATGTCTTCTGATGGTGAAGAAAGCGAGGGCGGCGATGTGCGCACCGCGCTCGCGCGCTGCCTGCACTGGGAGGCGAGCTACGCGGCCGCCGACTGCTCCGAGGCGCGCTGTTTCGTGACGCGCGACGCCGACGTTGTGGGCGAGTGGCTCGTGCGCCGGATTGCCGAAAGTCCTCACAGTAGCGCGCCAGCAGCACAATCAGCAACAGCTCCTGCGAAGACGACGCCAGCGCAGCGAAGACGCGGGCTCGAGACGCAGCTGCAGCACGAGCTCCGGCTGCGCGGCGCGCGCGCTGAGTCATTAGAAGAGCCGAAAGTGCCCACAGACGAGCCGACGGAGCCGCTCGCGCGACTCGCGCGCTTGTACACCGCGATCCCGCGCTTCACTGACGACGACCTAAAGGAGACGACCCGATGCCAGCAGCTGCACGCGAGCCGTCCGGTGGCTGCGAGCGCGCACCTGAGCACGCTGCACGGCGTGTGCGCGGCGAGTGGCGAGGTGTTCGTGGTGTTCGAGTACGAGAGGTTTGCGTTACTCGACGTGCTCAAGCACAACCGTCACGTGCTGCACGACGACGACGGCGGTGACGCGCCGGCGCAGGTGTGAGAAGAGGAGGAGGAAGAGGAAGAAGAAGTCGGGAGAAAGTGCTGATACTCTGGGTGGTGTGTGGCCCACACTTTGAGAGTAGGGCGAAGAGCTGGCGCTCACGGACCTCAAGAAGCGCTTCCTGGTGTATCAGCTGCACCGCGTGATGCAGTTTCTTCACCAACGAGGGCTCGCGTGCGGCGGCTTCACGCCCAGCGACATCTTGCTGACGGACACGCTCTGGGTGCGGCTCGGCACGCTGCCGATTGCGGGAACATCCGAGTGGGAATGGGAGAGTGGCAGCAGCCTCAGTAGTAGCAACAATAACAGCATGGACGTCGCTCGAGATCACGAGCTGTTGCCGCCGGATGAGAATCTCCAGCGCGAGCGATGGCAAGTGCACCGACCGGTCTCGTCGTTCGACTCGCGCTCGATCACAGAGCGGTGGTGCGACGGGGACGTGAGCAACTTCGAGTACCTGATGGTGCTGAACAAAGCCGCCGGACGCAGGATGGTGCGTGCAATGCAGCTGGTTGCTGCTTGCCTGTATGCATAGGATAAGGAGAATGAAGGGAAACCGCGCTGCGCTGGGTGCAGGTCGACGGCGTGTTCCACCCATTCCTTCCGTGGGTGACGGACTTTCGCGCGCGGGACGCTGGCTGGCGGGACCTGACGAAGAGCAAGTTCCGGCTGAACAAGGGTGACAATCAGCTGGACCGGACGTATGAGAACAGCTCGGTGCCGCACCACATCACCGAGAGGTGCGCATGTTGTTCTGGTGATCTCTTTGTTAAGGTCAGTGCGTCTGAGGCAGGAGCTACCACTTATAACCCCACCCTGCGAGCCGCAGCTTGTCCGAGATCACGTACTACATCTACATGGCGAGACGCACGCCGATGCAAGTGCTGCGTCAGGTAGTTCGCTCCAACTTCCAGCCGAAGGAGTATCCGTCCAGTATGGCGAGAATGTACGACTGGACGCCGGACGAGTGTATCCCAGAATTCTACACCGAGCCGAGCGTGTTCACGTCTATCCGTGGGGACGCGATGGAGGACCTGAAGCTGCCACCGTGGTGCGTGGACGCGCATGACTTCATTCGGTCGCATCGCGCAGTGCTCGAAGGCGACGCGGTGTCGCAGCAGCTCCACCACTGGATCGACCTGAACTTCGGTGCGAGTTTGAGTGGAGAGCGAGCGATCAAGCACAAGAATGTGCCGCTGAAGGCGCAGCGAGAAGCGCGACTTGGGAAGAGCCCCGGGTTTGTCCAGATCTTCCAGATGCCGCACCCGCCGAGGCGAGTTCGTTGTCAGGATTTAGACACGAATGGTTTAGAGCCGATTGCATCAACACTGCTGCAACCGGAGCACATAGATGCAGCAGCGCAAACGCATCGAGTGCATTTCTCCCCCTCGACGTATCGTCCGAGCGAGATGAAGACGGATGTTGAAGGGATGCTATCGAAGGCGCTGCGCATCGTGAATGATTCTGGCGAGGGCATGTGGGGTTCTGCGCCAACGAGTTCCGAACCCGCACGAGTCATCCAGAGCAGACAATCCATGACAGCTCTATCACTGACGCACCAAGGTCCCGCCGAGACAAAATCACAGAGTCAGAGCGGCCGCTTGAAGTCGAAACGCAAGATGAAATCTCGACCGCGGTCCCATGGTTCAGATCCTCTAGTGGCTCCAGCCTCAAACGGGAAGGATGAGGGCATGAAATCTCCGACAGTGTCTCGACTCGCGACGGTGATCCCGAACTTCTTTCATCCGGACTCGTCCTATAGCCACTCGTCAGGTAGCAGCGGCGGCAGTGGTCTCGTGTCGTCGTTCAAAATGGGCGGCGATGCTACACCGAAAGCGACAACACCGGTCGCTGGAAGTGGACCGCGAGCAGTCTCGCAATTCGCTGACGGATCAAATGCCGAGTCTGCGCGGATCCCAGCTCCGTTGATTCACGGCGTCGTCGGAGATCCTGGGATGCCGCTCCAGGCGCGCAGTACATCTGGCGGATCAGCGACAAGTCCGAGCACGACATCGCACATCTTCCGTGAGCTGTGGCAGCAACTAAGCAAGCCAGACGAGGTAGATGCCGATTATGTCGGCGAGAGCAGCAGCTACCACTTGCTGGACTACGAGTACGGCGACGCCGACTTCGATCGGCTCGACGAGATGGATCTGCAGCTACTGGGCACTGGCCTCCCGATCGAGATGCCTGGGTCTCTCTTCGTTGTTGAGTCGGCAATAGACAATGACACAGAACAGCATGACGAGAGACCGATCGAGAGCTCGGTGAGCCCTGAAACACGCGCACAGTTGCGCCGATCGGCAGAGGCGATTATCGACCCAGTGTACTCACTTCCGCACGACTCTATCAAGAAGGTAAAGAGATCTTGCCGATGGTATCGGTCGTGTCTTGCGGAATAGCACATTCTGATTATGCTTTTGATTGTTTACCAGGCTTTCCCCGACTGCGAAGCTCTGACGGAGTTCGAGCTGAGGCAAGCAGCCGACTTGTTCGCTCTCGGCTGCATCATTGCGGAGGTGTACACTCTGTCGCCATTGTTCTCCCGACGATCCATTGTGGAGTTCATGGCTACTCGCGACACACTCGATCAGGAGACAAGTAGTCAGCAAGAATACTGGGACGACAACATCGTCGCGAAGTTGTACCGATTACCCGGGAACGTAAAGGTATGTCTGCTATAGCCGCGTCTTCTCATAGACTAGTAGCTCAGAGCTGATGCAATTTGTGCTGCACAGAATGCAGTGTTGGCGCTTGTGCATCCCAACCCTCGCGAACGCCTGTCGATGGTCAGGGTGCTCGAAGGCGAGGAAGTCTTCTCAATTCTCGAGTCTTTTCAACGAGAAAGCGGGCTGAAGCGAGGCGCAGTGAACCCCATTCTCGACTTCGCGTTCAGTTCAGCCCAGTACAGTTTGTTCCCGAACGAGTTCGCGCTCGTGTATCGCTTCTTGTCGCAGTATCACCGCTTGTCGGAGTGGAAAGAGCGCTTTGATGCGACGCGACTCTTCCTGCCGTCACTCGCACAGCTGCCGCCGCTGCATTTCCGCGTCGTTCTCCCCGTCATCGCTCAGTTTTTCCAGGCAGCTTCGCATACGGAGTCGATCCAAGTGGAGCGAGTGGCAGCGGCTGTGGTGTTCTTGCTCCCGTCACTCGGCACGCAGCTCGGGCGACTCGGGCTCAAGCAAGAGTTGCTGCGTGATGTGCTGCGCTGTTACGAGAGCTCGGATGTATCGCATCTTCTGAAGATCTGTCTCGCGTCACCGGAAGTGATCAAGCAAGTTGCGCAGAGCTTCGGCACCAGTGTGTTTATCGAGAGTTTCCTGCCGGTGATAGTTGACTGGACTGTCTCGACCCACCACTCTTTCGATACTAGTGAGGCGGCGATGCTGGTGCCGGCCAAGCATGCTACTGACGATGTTACTGCACGAGTAATCTTGAGGACGCCCCTGTTCGCGTCGGAAGCGAGCTCGATCGTAGCGACGGCACTGGGGGAGCTGTCGTCGTCTGCGATTCTGGGTCCGTCGCTCGCGACGAAGTACGTTCTTCCGGCGCTCTTGCCGCATCTGGGCAAGATGAAGAGCAAGTGGAGTAAGCTCACCAAGCCAACGATCCTCAAGAGGAAGCAGTCAAGCGCATACGGACAGTCGGTGGACGATCCGAACAACGGCCTGCTCAGCGGCCAGAACAACGACGGGATCCACGTGACCTTTGTGAGCAAAGCCAGCTTGTACGCGCCGCACTACATTGCGGACTCGATCCTGCTCGTGTGCCGCGAGCTCGGCGACTACCCTGTGCGCACCGCCCTGCTGCCTCACGTGTTCGAGGTGCTGCCGCCACTCATTACCCTCGCTGAGAAGATCGGCTCTGTGCGCGTCGAGGGCGTCCCGGTGAGTCGCGTAGCATTCATGATTCCGAGCTTCGAGAGGTTTCTTTGTTTATGCGGTGTGGTGGTGATCTCACGATGCTGGCGGTGATAATCGTGTCTACCTATGACAGGATGACCTGGGGCGAGAAGTGTACGTGGCGCTGCGCATCCTGCGGCATGTCGTTCGGAACCTGGGAGAAGCGTATGTGCAGAGCGAGTTCCTGGACCGAAAAGGGACTGGGCTCCTCGACCTGCTCGACAGCGTGGAGCCTCCGTTTCTCCACCCTCGCACAGCCGCAGCTATCACTGCTGCGGCAAGTTCGTCCAAGGTGACGACGGACAAGGCGGCGAAGCAGAGCATCCTGCGCAGCCTGGGCTTCATGAAGACCGAGAACCGGTGTCACTTGCGGGCATTCACTGCTGTTGGGCTCGCGCGCACCCTCGTCGCGGTCTGCCAGAAGATCGGGCCGGACGCGACGACGAGCGCGGCACCGCTAGTTCAAAGCATCAACAGGTTTCTGGCTCGATGCGGCGCGGTGTACAGCGAGCTGGAGGTGTCAAATTTCCAGTGGCACCTCGCTAGTGAGGTGGTGTCTGAGTTCTGCATCCCGCTACGAACTCTGCTGGGCAGAGACGCGTTCGCGAAGCATTTCCCCGTCGTCCACACGAGCACGGTGCTCCAGCTCCTGCTTCTCCCGATTGGAGGGATCGACAGGAACTCGCACGTCGCAGGAAGAGGAGGGAGAGAAGCCGGAGGAAATCAGCGGTCTCTTCCGGACGACGAGGCCCACACGCCGCGCAGCACCAGTGGTCCGCTCGCAGCGCTCGTCGACAAGGAGCGCAACTATCCAGAGGAGACGCTGCGACTGATCGACCGGTGTCCGCCAGATCTGCTTCACTTCGCGTATCGCACGACTCGACTCAACTCGGTGAAGGCGCCGAGCTTTCTCCACGTCCCGCGCAGCCGCTTGAACCCGGACATCCAGGACCTCAACGAAAGCATCTTCCGTGTGCAAGAGTCTCGGCGCCGGCGCCAGGCGGTGCTCTCTGGCGCGCTTTCGCTCTCGTCGCCGGTTCAGCGCGCGACATCCGACAGCGCGTGGTTGCGACCGCTCGGGAAGAAGCCGTTCTCGGGCAAGCAAGCGGCGAGCGATCTGCTGACATCCGATGCAGTCGTCATTGGGTCCTTTGCACCTTCGCCGGCAGCGTCCGGGAGCGGACGCAGTGGCTTCCTCGAGAGCTGGGCGTTTTCCGGCGAGATCTTGCACGCGATCAAGGCGCACTCGAGCAGCGTGCGGTGCGTGAGCACCGACCAGGATGAGGAGATCTTGTTGTCGGGAAGCAAGAGCGGCTCCTGCCGCGCCTGGCGGCTGGCGAGCCACCCGTGCCACGCGCAAGCGGCCGTGCATGCCAGCTCGCCGATCCTTGCCGTGCAGAGCGCCATGGACGGTGTGCACGCGCTCGCGCTCGAGGCGTCCTGCGTGCACGTGTGGGACATCCGCAGCAGTCAGGTGCGTGTCAAGCTGCCGTTTCCGGACGAGAGCGCGGTGTCGCTGGCACTGCTGCGCGCGATCCCGCTGCACCACACCTCACTCCTCCCGAGCTCGTCGTTTGGCGCTGGCGCGACACTGGGGGGTGCTGACTTTGCCGTCGCCACGACGCGCAAAGTGGCGTGCGTGGACCTGCGGTCAGGGCCGCGCGTGGTCGCGGACTGGCGCGTCGACGTGCACGAGGCGGCCGCCATCTCGGCGCTGGCGACGATCTTCTCTCCATCCAGCCGATCCGATGCGTTCATCGTCGCGGGCACTGCGAGCGGCTGCGTCATCGCCATCGACCGGCGAACGGGACGGCACGCGGCCAAGTGGCAGGCGCTCGACGGCAGCAGAGTCATCAAGCTCGCGCAAATCTCGCCGTCGCAGCTGCTGGTCGTCGGGGCCGAACGCGAGGCGCGCGTGTGGAACATCGCGCGACTGGAGAAGCCGCGCGCGCAGCTCGTGGTGCTCGGCGTGCCCGAAGCGATCCGCGAGAGCCAAGTGACGGTGCAGGTGTTCGCCGACATGGCCGTGCTGTACGCTGCGTGCGGGAGCAAGCTGTTCGCGGTTCGGCTCCCGTCTGAGACGGACGCGGTGGAGAGCAGCAAGCGGAGCGCCGATACCGTGCCGTCGGCGCGCATGGAGGCGTGGCACCTACAGGAACCTGCGTCGACGTTGTCGACGAGCGCGGTGAAGCTGACCAAGAGCAAGATCTCCGCTCAGAGCGTGAGCGTGCTGCCGCTGCGGCGCGTTGTGCTGCTGGGCAGCGACGACGGGTTCCTCAAGTGCGTCGTGTGACAGCCGAACAGCACATGCGTGCGATGAACGCAACGTGTAGTGAAACAGAGAAATATATTCATCGAATCGGCCGACGCCGCGTCCGACAGCGAGTCTGTCCGTCTAATGCTTGCCGAAGACTCTGCTAGGAGCTGCCAGGCTCATTCTCGGTCGGCCACGTCACCCACCCACGAAGAAGTGCTTACAGGCCCTTGGCCTCGTTCACGACGTTCTTGGACAGGGTGGCGATCTTGCGGCGGTGCGACTGCCAGTCGGCGCCGTACTCCGAGTCGTACTTGAAGGTAGCCGAGCGCTTCTCCTTGTTCCAGGCGACGTCCGGGCTGCCCGTGAGCATGCGCGTGCACTGGAAGCCGCACACGGCGGTCGCGAACACGCACGTGAAGATGATCGGGTACGTGCCGGCGTCACCGAGCCACTTCTTGGCGGCGGACTGCGCAACCTTGCCAGCGACCATCTTGAGACTGAAGAGAGGAGGGGAGGAGAAGAGGACGGGAGGAGACCGAGGGGAATTCCGGAATGAGGCGAAGCGAGCGCCTCGAGTCGAGTCGACTCGGACAAGGGGGAGAGGAAGGCAGGCAAGAGATGAACGGTGCTGCTGACGTTTGACAAGGATAGAGAGCTAAAAATAGATACCTCGCAAGCTCGATACTGAATCTTCTCATCGAGTATACAAAATTACCTGCTATCCGCAATACGTTTTGACAACAGGGCTTCACCCGACATTTGACACACACGCCGTTTTGATTGGCGGAGAGCGCTCGCGACAACTGCGTGACGCGCAAGCCTCCTTCCTCGGAAACTTGTTCAATCCAGCTGATGAGCTCTCTGCCTCTCTCTGTCTCTGGGTGTGTGCGTGTGGCTTGCTCTCTCACTTGCGCTCTCGATCTCTCTTACTCTCTCTCTCTCTCTCTCTCTCTCGCTGCTGCTGCTGCTGGCGACGGCTTCCAGCGCTTCGAGCGTACTTCCGCCAATGTGCGGCATGTTACATGGTGTACGGTGTTAAATGAGCTTCAGGATCGGCCACGCAGAGGCCGATTCGTCGACAACGAACTCCATTCTACACAATAGCGACGATGTCGCCCTGCCTCCAGTACTGCATCGCAAGCCGAACGCCACATGTGCGGCGGGATGACCTCACGGCAGGAAATGCCATTACACGACATCATGGTCGCGTGTCTATGCGATTCTGAGGGATAAGGTGGCCACTGGCTCGACGAGCGTCGAACGTCGAACGGGTGGTGGAGGACGAGCGCGGCGGGACATGGGCAATGACGGCGCATGGGCGGCCGAGGGCACATGGTCGCGTCTTCAGATCAACCGCAGGCTATCGGACTCCAGCAGCTCACAAGGACACGAGGAATCGGCAAGAAGATCGACGAGGAGGACGAGTTGACGTCCGTCGATCACATGCTCGCGTTTAACAACTCGGAAGTTGTTAAACAGCAGAGATACGCGCTAGCGGGGTGGCGACTCGTGTCTTTGCGGCGGTGAGCGAGTCTTGTTCCGCCTGTGAGCAGCAGATAGCGAACACAAGCGGATCGAGCTAATGTATCGTCAGACAAGAGCGAAGACACACCAAGAGAGGAGGTCAACTTTTGGATTCGCATTGGATGTACAGCTTTTCAAGCTAGCGAGATGTCTAAGTTCGGCGCCGGCAGGTGACTCGTGCATGCGTCTGCGCTGAAGAGAACGATCGATGGTCCGAGTGCGAGTTGCACAGCTTCCGCCGGCTGGCGCTCGTCTCCACTGCTCTTCTCGGTCTTCTCAGCCTTCACGGTCTCGTCGTCATCGTCGTCGCTGTGGTTCATGAAGAGTAGCGGGAACATGCCGAGCAAGCAGCCAACTGTGATGCCGCACGCAGACGCGAAGAAGTTACACCAGTGCGTGATCGGCATGTTGGCTTGCGCCTTGGAGAGCTGCGGATCTGGGATCCCGATCCGGCGCGCGAACGTCTCGATGATGCCGCCGAGACTCAGCCCGACGACATCTGCGACCGTGTTGCCCAGCGCCGCTGCGCAGAGCATTGAGATGTGATAGGTGGCGTGGAAGTGGTCCTCGATCATGTCGCCCGCCGCGAGCATGATAATGTTGTCGACGAAGCCGAAACCAACGAACGGGATCGCGGACGCGACCATCACGAGCTTGAGCTGCTGGTTCGTCGGCCGCTCGAGCGATGTGTTGTCCGAACTTCCGCGAAAGGTCTTGAGACTGAAGCGTGAGGCAAAGAAAGCGCGGAACTCCTGCTGGCTCAGCAGGCCGTCGCGATCCTTATCCGCCTGCTTGAAGAGCTGTTCAATGTCTTCCTCGGCTCTGCTCGAGCGCTGGAGCACGCGGTTCACGGCCCGACTGCGCTGATCGAGCGTGAGTGCGTGGAACTGCTTGACAACCGAAGATACTGCGTCCCTGCCGCGATGACGATGCGCTGTCGACTTCCCAACATTGTACGGCGAGCAGTTCGCAGCGAGCGCGGAAAGCGCTGAGGGGGATGCCGATCTCCTTTGCGCGCGGACGTTCGTGCAAGCCCGGCGAAGAAGACGCATCGTTGGTGACTCGAGCTCTTGTCGTCGGCGATTCAAGGCGAAGTGTGTGAGCGAGCGAGCCAGTGAGCGAGTGACTCGATGCGTGGTCTGGACGAGCGGCTGGTGTGACAAGTGCTGAGAAGAGTACGAAACTTAGCGGGCGACGTGGGGTCACGAAGTCTGCGCGAGTCTGAATGTGCGGGCCGTCTACCGGCCAACGAGCAGCAGCAATGTCGTCCCATGTCGATGACAGCCGTATCCGCATGCTCAGGACACGATAAGATCGGCAGCGACACCGCCAGATCTAGCGGTGCTGACGTCGTCGTGGATCTGCTGGCGCTCTGGTGTCGCCTTGAGGCTTAAACATATCTTGCATCGGCTGCAAGAATAGCGACAGTCGTGAAGCTGAGGCAGACCCTGACGCTGTCAAGTGCGCGTGAGTGTGAGTGAGAGTGAAGAAGAAGAAGGAGGAGATCGAATGGTGATGCACCCGAAAGACGCTGTGCGTTTTGCTGGTCGTTGCTTGCATCTGGATGAAATGCTGCTAGTGTGCGGTGTTTGATCACTCGATCGCTGGTTGGTGCGGCTCAGGAGTACCCGCATGTGCCGACACCAAAGGAGCTCGAGCTCTCTCGGCAGCTCGTGGAGCTCCAGCAGGAGAAAGACCAGCGCGAGCAGAAACTCATCGATCAGATCAAACATCTCGAGTCCCAGGTCCACAAGTGAGTCAACATACTTGGTCGTTGCGCAACAGACACAATAGCACGAGAAGGGCTCGCTTCCACCATCGTCTACTGGGAACTGACGCTGCAGCTCTGCCAAACGATCATTATCACCGCCGACAGACTACAAGTGCGCAATCACGATCTCTCACAGTCGCTGCAAGCCATCAAGCGCGAGCACACGCATCTCCAGCAGCTGGCGGTGGACGAAGAGCGCTGCATATGGCGAGCCAAAGTCGACGCGCTGCAGCTTGAGCTCAATCAGGAGAAGCACGACAAGGAGGCGCAGCACAAGTGGCAGTGCAAGTTTCTGGCCTCTTCACAGCAGCAGCTGCCCGGATCAAGCTCGGTGCGGACAGATCACTCATCGACTCGTCAGGATGTAACGGTATCAAATGTGGTGATGGCGGTAAATGATGTCGATCCTGCGAACGACGTGTTCGCCAAGTTCGCACAGAACATCGCGCTGCTTCCGGCGTCATCGGCCGTAAAGGTGACGCAAGCAGGTGTGCTGCCGTTCCTAGCGCACTTGCTCTGCGAAGATCTGGGGGATCTGGTCTCGGGCTCTGTGCTGCTCGCGCTCGTTCATCTCGCAATTCACGAGAAGCCCCGACGACCGCTGCTGCATCGACGAGTGCTCACATCAGCATCATCAGAGGCAGACACGCAGCTCACTATAGGGATCAATGTCAAGGATGAGATCGTCAAGGCAGGGGTTGCAGCACCACTTGTACGCATCCTTGAGTACGGGAAGAACCCGCGCGTAGTGGTCGAAGCTGCACGGCTCTGCGCTGCGCTAGCCGGTTACGTGCCCAACAAGCGCGTACTCGCGGCAAAGAACGCTGTTCGACATCTCACGGCTTTGCTGACACCAAGCGTGCCTCGTGAATCGACCGAAGACGAGGAGCAACCGTATGACACTCCTCCGACGGACAAACTGCCACTGGTAGGAGACGAAGAGACCCAAACGGCAGCGCTGAGCGCGCTCGTCAATCTCGCACATGGTAAGCCACTCCATGGAGATAACAGGGCCAGCGTAGGAGACCTCATGCAAATTCTGGACGCTGCGCGGTAGGACTCGGCGCGGCGGATTGGATACGCGAACTCACGCTGCCGGTGTTTGCTGTTCACTTGCCTTACCCCACTCTGACGCTTATCGAGCAGATTCAGAGATCTTGCGCTCACAGATCGTGAACTTTGGCTTCCTGCCGATCGCAGTACGCTATGTTCGCGAAGGTGCAGGGCTGCGCGTCCAGTGCGAAGCCGCCAAGCTGCTCGGGAACCTCGCATTTAATCACATAGTGAACCAGAGCGCGGCGATGACGTGCGAAGGTGACGCTGCGCTGTCCAAATGCCTCAACGCTGCGAACCTGCACGCCTCGCCGGAACTCGTGCGCGCGAGCGCGATTGGAATCGCAAACCTTGCGCACACGTCTGTGAACCAGCTTTCAATCGGCTATGGAGAAGCGACAACAAATCTCCTGCAGCTCGCGGTGGACTCGACAAGCCCGAGCGTACTGGAGGCGGTGCTCTCTGCGATCACGTGTCTGTGCCACCAGAACCCGCTGAACAAGAGTCGCGTCATCGCGCAGAACGGCTTGCAAGTGCTGCTCTACGTGATCTCCCAGAGCAAGCGATACGGAAACGACGAGAGCACGCTCGTCGCGGCGTGCGAGTGCTTCGCAGTGGTCGCGCGCACGAAAGCTGGCCGGAGCCAGGTGCTCGAACTCGACGGCCACTTCCCGATCTGTCAACTTTGCAAGAGAGCCACGAGTGCAGAACTGCTGGAAGCGTCGGCGTCAGCGGTTTGCGCGCTGGTCCCGTCGCCGAGTGAGCGAGCAGCGATGCTCGCAGACAGCCGCGAGTCCAAACTCGAGACGAACCGCATCGGTATCTCTGCGCTCGAGCGCGCGAGGCACCTGCTCAGTCAGCAAACGCAAGCGCCTGTAATCCCGAGCTGGTTGGCAGCTGGAATCGAAGCCCTGACGGCGTACGCGGCAGGTGGAGTGGCATCGAACTCGGATGTGGCGGATGGCGGTGATGTTGCAGCTTCGGCAGGTGAGTTCCACGAGCGTAGCTACTTCTCGCTCGAGTCGTTCACGAACATCGCCCCCGATGAGTTCTGCCCACACTTCTACGAGTAAAGTAAACAAGCGAGACTGAAGTCGCTCTGTGTGTTCGTGTTCGAGATTTATGATGAACTTGTCGCCTCTGATAGATGGAACTTCGCTGCAAGTGTGGGGCAGTGCTGCATCGTCCACTCAGGTGCATACAGATTGAGAGCTCATGACGATGACGAACGACAAGAGGTTTTGTGAAACGCAGCTCGCTGGATTCAAACGGCAAAAGTGCAAACCTTTCTCTGTGTCTCGGGCGTTGTCGCTGGGGAAGTACGAACTGCATATTCGACCTCTTACTCTTTCACTTGGACTCACCGATGGCTTTTGCTCGCGCGGACGAAGCAGCAGCGGCGGCAATGGATCAAAGCAAGCCAAATGAATGGGGTGGCCAGGTAGGGCAACCAACGAACTCGCTCTTCGCCCGCGCCAAGAGTCAAATACTTTTTACATTGCTTCTGCGTTTCCTCCGCCACTCTACGCGTCCGTCCGTCCGTCCGTCCGTCCGCTCGTGCGTATCGCCAGTGCTCACGCCGTTCTTATTCGCTTGACGTCTTCGTCGCTGTCGTCTTCCTCATCCGACTGCACAGAAAGTGGATCCCAGCACGTGAGCACCGCCAATCTTTCACAACCAGGTAATTCCCACATCCCGCCCTTTCCTACCTCCAGCGAACGCTTCATCGCCGCATCTTCGGCTCCGTCCGCTCCACCTCCGCTCGCGAGCGCTGTCTTCGTCGTCGCCGCCTGCGGTGTGCCCGGGATCAGGTGCTCAACCGTAATGTGCTTCGAGTTGGCCGTCACCGCCTCGTAGCAGTACTTGTGGAAGATCGTGTCTTGATCCGCCGACCCGTCGGGCACTGCAGGATTGTGGATCGTCCCGCGCACGGCGTTCGTGTACATCCAGTCCTCCTCGTCTTCGTCCCAGCTCTTCGCAAAGCTCTCACTGCATGCCAAGGGTCAGCAACTAAAACGCACCAAAAACACTCAACAGGAACGCACCCGCAAATCCGGCACTTGGTCACCGTCTCGTCCACGGGCACGCGTGCAAGGTCCCACGACGCGGCCTTCGTGTCGTCGTCCTCATTCGCGTCCTTGCGGTCGAAGAAGCTGCTGCTAGTACTCTCGCGTGGCGCCGTCGCGCCCGCAAAGTCCGCGACCCACTGGTCCTCGTCTGGATACCACGAGCGCGAGATGCCACCCTTGCCGCGCTCTTTCAGCGACCGGTTGTACTGGAAGAGGAAGTCCAGATGCGCATTCAGCTTCTCCTGCTCCCGGAAGCGCAGGCCGCTCTCACGACACACGAGTGGCAGCGCCGCGTACAGCTTTTGCACATTCGCCTCGACGCGGTCCTTGTGGGCCACAATCTTGTCGCTGAACCACATGCGCGATGCGCCGGTTTCATGGTACTGCTGTTGCTGCAGTGGCGGCGGCATCTGCTGCAGTGAATTAGGAGGCTGCAGGGGGCCACGCGGTGGAGGAGGACCGAGGTATTGCGCCGGTGGGCGCCCTTGGAGAAACTGTGGCGGCGGTGGCGGCGGCATCATTGGCATTCGCTGCGACTGCAGCGAAGGTTGCGGCGGCATCTGCTGCTGCAGCTGTGGCTGTGGGTGTGACGCCTGCACCGGCGCAGCCGGAGGCGCGTCCTTCTGCGTCATCCCCTTTAGCTTCTGGAGAATCGACATCACCGCCGCCGGATCCGGCGCGCGAGGCGGATCGTTCGTGATCTCACTGAGTGGCGGCGACTGCGCCGGCGGCGGCGCCGTCTGCTTGCGCTTAAGAAGGTGCATCAAGTGCGCCACATTGGCCGACTTGGGCACGTCCGGAGGAGTACTCATTGAAGGAGGAGAAGGGCGAGACGCCTGCTGCGGCGGCGTCGGCGCAGCAGAAGCAGCAGCAGACACACGAGGAAGAACTGGAGGAGCTACACTCGCTGCATCAACTCCTCGACGCGGATCGCGCCGAGCGCCAATAGGAGGACCAGGCGGAGGCCCGCCGAGCACTGGGCCGGGCGGGAGCACCACTGTCGGCGCAGGAGCCATCGCCGGGTCTTGTCTGTACACCTGCTGTTTCTGCTGCTGTTGTTTCTGTGGTGCAGGTTGCTGCTGCTGCTGCTGCTGCTGCTGTTGCTGCTGTTGCTGCTGTTGCTGCTGTTGTTGTTGTTCAGGCTGCTTCTCGGCGGCGTGGAACGCGAGCAGCTGCGCGTAGTAGTCCGGGTTGTTCGCGCGCACCTCCTCGAGCGTCATGTGCTCCGTCGGGTGGATGCCCATCTCGTTCTGCAGCCGCGTGAGCAACAAGCGGAGCTCCATGTCTTGCTGCTGCTGCTGCGCCGAGAGCTTCGCAGGCGGCGGCTGCAGCCGACGGGGCGCAGTGGCAGCACCTTGGAGCTGCGCCGGCGGCGGCTCCTGCGAGAAGCTCGCGGGCTGCGCCATGAGCGACGGCTCGGCGAGCGCCTGCGCCCGGTTGGCGGCCGCGCGCATCTGCGTGATCGCGTCCGGCGCGAACACGCGGCCCTGCTCCCACGTGTTGAGCACGTGGATGAACCGCCGCAGGTCCTTCCCGGAGACCTGGTAGCAGGGATGTGGATACGCGTTAGCTGGCTTCGCACACTGGCCGACAAAAGACGCGGCACGGACGAGCCGCACCTGCTTGACGCAGTTGCAGTAGAGCGGGACGATGACGCGGCCGAAGAGCGCCGGGTACGGCCCGCGCACGTTCTTGAGGATCGAGTCGGTGAGGTAGAAGATTGGGAGCTTGAAGTGCGGCGCGACCTGCGGTTGTAGCAGCAGCCAAGTCCAGAGCCATAGCAGCACGCACACATACATATACACAGAAGCGACAGAGGCGTCAGGTGCCGTTCTCTTAGAGGCGTCCTGCTCCTCTCTCTCTCTCTCTCTCTCTCTCTCTCTCTCTCTCTCTGTTCTCTCTTCCTCTCGCGCTCGCTCGCTGCTGCTCCCTAACTAACTAGCACTCTACTAGCTGCAGCTCCTCTTCTTCTTCTGTTCTCTCTCTCTCTCTCTGTCTGTCTGGACGCGCTCGACCGCTGGCGCGTGGCGTGTGCTTCTCCAAGACGCCGCCCATGCATACAAACTCCCATATAGATATACAAAAACACACACGGAGCACGCTTGGCGCGCACGAGTAGCCCCCGAGCGAGAGAGCGAGAGAGCGAGAGAGCAGACAGAAGCACAAGACGCGTGTTCTTGTTCTTCGACGTCGTGGTCAAGAGAAATAGCGCGCGCGCGTAAAGTACCCGGTGGATCTTCGTCTCGAGGAAGCGCACGACGTCCTGCGCGAGCTCGAGGCGCTCGGCGAGCTTCGTGAGCGCGTTGATCGTGTCCTTGGCCGGGTAGTCGCCCATCTGGTTGATCTTCGCGTCGAACTGGCTCAGCACGCTCGCCGCGTCCGCGACCGAAGACGCGGGCGCAGCAGCGGCGGCGGCCGGCGCCACGGCCGCGCCGGCGCTGCTGCTGCTGCTGCTGGTGCTCGTCGCCATCGCCATCGGGGCTTCTTGCTCTCCAGCACCACTTGCTTTTTGTACTGCGCGGCAGGACGGACGGCCAGGGGGGAGACGGGGTGTATTTGGGTTTTTTGCTTGGGTTTTTGAATGGAAAACCCTCTATTTTTAGAGACTTTGCTCTCCCAACTCGATCTGCCGGGTTCCGCGACGCCAGCTGGTGTGGCGCACACCATGTTCCCCTCCAAGCTCGTCCATGCTGCGCGCGCGCGCGCGCACATGCGCGCCACCTTCCGGCAGCACCAGCAGCACCAGCAGCAGCGCTGGGCCAGCGACGCCGCCGACGCTTCGTCCCGCTTCTCGCACCTGTCGGCGGATGGCACGACGCCCCGGATGGTCGACGTCGGCGCCAAGCGCGTCACGCGGCGCTCCGCCACTGCGCGCGCGACGATCCGCCTGCCACCGTCCGTGCTGGCGGAGCTGCAGCGCCTTGGCGGCGGCGACGGCGCGCTGCTCGTGGGCCCCAAGGGCCCTATCGGCGCCACGGCCGTGATCGCCGGCGTGCTCGGCGCCAAGCAAACGAGTGCGCTGCTGCCGTTCTGCCACCCGCTCCCGCTCGACGACTGTCAGGTCGCCGTGCGCGCGGCGGGCGAAGACACCATCGAGGTCGAATGCACGGCGCGCGCGACGCACCGTACGGGCGTCGAGATGGAGGCACTCACGGGCGCGTCCGTGGCCGCGCTCTGCGTCTACGACATGTGCAAGGCGCTCTCGCCCGACATCGTGATCGAGCGCACGCGGCTCGTCGAGAAGACCGGCGGCAAGAGCGACTTCCGGCGCGACGAATGATGGGTGGACGACACGAGCTCATAGATTGTAGTGTAGTAGTGCGGTACGACGAGGACGCAACGCGTGGTGTCGGACATAGGTGGTGGACGGCATGGGGCGCTACATTCCTAGCTACTCGTCAAAATCGTCGTACGCGGCGTCGTCGTAGTCGGCCTCGTACTCGTTCTCCGCGCCGTCTTCGTCTTGTGGTGGTGTCGCGGTTGTCGTTGATGCTGCGGTGTTGTCATCATGCGTGGACGATGGCGGTGCTGCGACTGTAGGTGGAATGGCGGGCTTGTCGTCGTCCTCGAACTCATCTTCGATCGCATACTCGTCTTCGTCGTCGACGTCAGCAGGCGGTAGCACGGGCTTCGAGGAAGCAACTGGAAGTGTAGACGCTGATGCAGATTCCGGGGTGGCGTCGTCGTCTTCGACCTCTCTCGGTGTCGAATCCGTCGATGCCACTGCACTCGGAGCGCTGCTGCTGGCCAATGGAGGCTGTACTACTTCTTCCTGCTCGTCTTCAAAGTCGTTGTAGTCGTCTTCTTTGTCCGCATAGTCGTCATCCGAAGCTGGAGGTTCTGCAGGCGATTGTGGAGCAGCAGAAGCAGAAGCAGCGGGCTCGATACCAGATATCGTTGCTGAAGGCAGAATCAGCGATGCACTCTCATCTTCTTCGTCTGCGTAGTCGTCGTCGGCGACAGCAGAATCCTTCGTCGTATCAGACAACGTCGGCGCAGTGTCATGTGACACAAGCTCGGGTTCAGCAGGAGATTCTGGCTCGGCTGCCGCAGCAGCTACAGAAGACGCTACCTCGTCCTCGAGATCATCCGCGTAGTCGTCATCGGCAATAACCGGAGACGCTTGAGACGGTGGAGGTGCAGTGTCAGGTGCACCATGTTCGGGCTCGAATGGCGAACCTACCTCTGCTGCTAAAAGTGGCACACCCTCATCTTCCTCGTCTGCGTAGTCGTCGTCATCAACAGCTTGAGCTGGCGGCTCGTCAGTTGTCACCGGCGCAACCTCGGGCGACTCTTGTTGCACACTGTCGACTACTGCGTTTGGATCTGGCTCGGCGACAGCGACGTCTCCAGTTGCGAGATTCGAGCTGTCGGTCTGCGCGGGTTCGTCTTCAGCGCGTGCTGAGGCTGCTGGCTCTTCTGAAGGTTCGACGGTGATGTTCATGGCATCAATCTCAGCGTCTGCTGAAGAATTCGGGACGTCAGTCTGCATTGGTTGATTGCTGTCGCTGGGAGCCGATGGCGCCAATTCTTCCGGACTCTCGACTTCACCGTCTTTGGTCTCCGCTTGGTCAGCATAGTCAGCGCTCGCGTCAATAGACTTTGTTGGATCAGCGATATCTGCAACGTTGGCTATCGAAGTCGACACTGTCGGTGCTACCTTGTGTTCAATCTCGGATGGTTCCACACCAATTTCGCCATGCGCGCCGTCGCCTTCCTTGACCTCGTCGGATTGGATCTCCTGGACAATTTCTGCCTCTGGTGGTGGCGGAGATACAGGCAGCAGCGGCGTCTGTGGCTCAGGTGCTTCATCTGGCTTATCAAATTCGTCATACGCCACATCAAGCTCAGATGACAGCTGATGCCCATCGCTGGTGCTTTCAGTCTCGAGCGGTGATTCGTCGACAAGAACCCCCTCCGTTTTTTCAGCAGCTCCATCGTCGTTCGGTGCTGCATCAACATCCGTGATGTCCTTGTTCAGCTCGCCTTCGTATTCTCGTGTTACTGCTGCTGGAGCATCTTCTGCATCGCTCGCTGTTGCATCGATGTCCACAACCTCCTTCTCCAGCTCACCCTCTTCTTCCTGTGTTACCGTTGCTCCTGGTTCCGTTTCCAGTAACTGGATAGGCTCGCTCGCTTCAGCTTCAAGTACAGTCGCGTCTGCTTCTGATATGCTTGTAGCTTCTTCGCTCTGTGAGACTGCATCAGCCGAGGAATCTTCGAGCGCCTTTGCGTATTCTGCAGTCGGCTCGTCGCTAGTCTCATGGACTGGCAGATCCTCTGAGGTGGATTGTTTGTCATCCGACGCAGCAACTGTAGCTGCTGACAAAGAGTTTTCGTTGCCAGGTATACTTACCTCGGGTGAGGGAGCTGCAGAGTCACCGCGATGAGGTTCTTCGATGTGAACGGTATCAGCACCTTCCACAGCTTCCGCAATACTCGTTGTCACCTCAGGGTCGTTGTCTTGAGTCTGGTCAGCGCCACCAGCAGCTTCAGCGGAAAAGGCAGGTATTGCATCCATCGCGTCATCAACCGCATCAGCCAGTTCTTGCAAAGATGACGGGGCAGGCTCGATTTTGGCGACACTCGCATCAGCTTCACCGAAAAGTGATTTTGGTTCAGCATCTTGTGTGTCCACTGGCTCCGCCATGACACTATCGAGCACAGGATTTTCCGTCACAGCCTCATTGTCTGGAGGAGCAGAGGCAGTCTCTTCGAAGTCTCCGTCGTCGTCGTAACCGTTGTCTTCTTCGTCTGCAGCAGCATCGACATTGTGTGGTTCGTCGTTTTCATCTGGCGTGACTATCACCGATGGACTTTCCTCATTCTCCTCCTCTGTAGGTAGAGTATCATGGGCACTGCTCTCAGCAGCCGCAGCATCATCAAGCTCGTGTACAGACTCACTGCTTTCGAGCGGTGCTGTTTTGCCTTCTTCTTGCACACCATTGCTGGCAAGCACCTCCGATGTCTTTGCTAGTACATCTGCTGGTATCTCGGACTCTTCTTTTGCTATTTCAGCAGCAGCACTGACAATAACTTCGCGTTCCCCTGCTTCAGTGGTGTCGGCGATCTCGGCCGACTCATTCTCCGGAGCAACAGCCTGAGCGGAGATCGATTCCAGTGATGGCGACGCATCCGATACTGTTGCATTATTCGACCTCGCTGGATCTGCCTGGTTCGCATCCTCCGAGTACTCGTCTTCGTACAACGGTTCGTCCTCAAGCTTGCCGTTGCTAGAGTCCAAAGCGAGAGTTTCGACGTTGTTGTTCCCGACTTCTGGATTGGATATCCCTGCCGAACCTTTCTCGTCAGTTGCCAGCTCGATCGCAGATGTATCAACACCAGCTGTAGGCTCTGGTGCTTCGAAGGTTTCAGAGCTCGCAACAGCAACGAGAGAGTCTGGTTCGTTGACAGCCTCTCCTTCGTTAGAATGAGGACTCGACTCAACCCGCTTTATGTCCTCGGCTGCCTCACCTGGCTCGTCACTCGCTTTAGAAATCTCCGCCACTGGCACATCATCGAGTAAAGTTGCCTCGACCACCACTTCAGCTGGCGTATCTACCACCGCGCTCTCAGAAGCGCTCTTGTTGACGATCGGATCGTATTGATCATTTGGCTGTGCAGCCACCTGCACGTCCGTGTTCACTGGCTCACTAGTCTTTAGTTCCACGCTGTTGGATCCGATGAGATCATCCGTACTCTCTTTCGCGACGAGCTTTTCTGAACTCGTGGCGTCCTCAACCTTGTCGTTCACTTGGTCCACTTCTTCATCATTCTCAAACTCATTGTCATAGTTGTCAACAGATAACTCTGCCTCCGCCTTGGCAACTTCGTCCCCTGCCGACGCTACAGCATGAAGATCCTCATCTACGACTGGAACTGGGATGGGTTCATCTGCTGCTTCAGTCGGATCCGCGTCAGCACCTGAGTCCATTGCAAGAAAAGATGGAGGATCCATTGCAGCTGGATCGTGCGTGTGATCAGCTGCAACATCACTAGCAGTGCCTGCCTCGGAGATTCCGACAGTGTCTAAACTCCCAGATTCAGGTTCCACGACATCAACCGACGGGAATGCCTCGTCAGGCTTTCGGTCATCGAGGATATCCGCATCAGACTGGACTCCACCTTCGATCTCGTCGCCCGCGTCTTCAGGTACAGAACTCGGATCGGATGCAGTGAAATGGTTGTTCGGTGGCTCGTCTTGTTCGTGATGTTCGATTATCTCAGACTCACGGACTGGTGAATCGCCATGCTCGTCAGGAACAGATGTAGCGTCGCTGCTGGACGTCGAGACTGGGGCTTCGATGCCTTGGTCGATCGCAGCTTCAGTACTGTTGCTGACCTGAGGGATCTCTGTATCATTTGATGGTTTGACGCCCGCTTCGTCAACTTGTTCAGCAGTGACCTCGCTCCCATTGTCCTGATCGCGTCGTTCTTCACTCACTTCCACAGCAACAGCGCATTCACCATTCACCACGTCTTCAGACACATGAACAGATAGCTTGGCGACATCTTCCGAAGTGTCATTGTCTTCTCTGGATGCCAGATCACTCGCATCAGCGACGCGGCTTTCATCAGCCGCATCAACAATTGCTTGTGCACTGGCAACCTCTGGAGCCTCGAAACTTGCCTCGTAGTCGTCGTCACCGTATTCATTGGCACCGCCGTCTTTCTTTGCAGCAGAATTCGCATCATCTGGACTTGGCGTTTCAGTATCCTCCTTAGTCTCAGCATCAGTGACTGGTGCTTTGTCGCCGGCTGCCTCCTCAGTTGGTGGCACAGCTCCCACACTTTGAACAGCGTCAACATCAACCAGTCCTTTGCTCTCAATCGTCGTGTCAAGCGCTGGAGCAGCGCCGCTCGCTTCGACTGTTGTGGGGGACGGCAAAGCCGCGGCCTCCGAACTATCTTTCGCCTCCGACATCTCCCCAAACTCTGCCACAGCGATGTCACTCTTATCCACTTCAAAACGACTGTGCGCGCTCTCTTCAGGCTGCACATTGGAGCTCGTTCCATCTTCTTCATCATCTTTTCCTCTTTCGGTTGTAGCACCAGCTTCGCTGTCGCCGTCGATCAACGCTGTTCCACTGTCTTGATGCTGTAATTCAGCTTCGCCGCTAGCAGGCTCCAGCTCAGTTTCAACTTTCAGCGCCTCAAGATCATCGGCGCCGACTTCATCAGCTGTGCTAGCATCACTTGATGGTTCAACTCGCGCTGATTCCGCACCATTTTGTTCACTCCGCAAACCAGTTTCTGCTGCGAGAGAAGATGTTGTCAGTGCAGACTCGTCAGCAGGAGTAGGAGACGTAACTTCACCACTAGTGTCCGCTTTTGCCTCTTCCTCAGGATCGAAGTCGAAGCCATCGTCAGCGTACGAGTCAGCACCTCGGCTCTCTGGACGATCAACAATGCTTTCAGGCTCGGTGTTGACATTGTCCAAAGGAACTGATTTCTCCGCTGGTGAAGTAGCTTCATCTGGAGTACTTATGCTCTCAGTTGATGGCTCGTCGGTTGTTTCAGCGATTGGAGCAGGTTCCGATGTCACTTCGCCGCCAGCATCTACAGCACCAGCTATCGTGCTTTCTTCGGATGGAGCCGACGGTGTTGATGCGTCCACTCCAAGCTCCTCATCAGCGCTCGGCAATGAGACAACCGCTTTTTCAAGATTTGGTACATCAGCATCTGCCGCATGTGTCTCGGCGTCCTCGGTTGGCTGAAGAACTTGGCTTGAATCGCTTTCAGTCTCAAGACCTTCGCTAGGGATTTCTGTCGACTCGACTGCGCGCTCGTCGACAACTGCTTGCTCGACATGCTCAGATGATGTCTCTGGCGACGCTGCCTCCACCGCCGCTGCATGTATCAGCTGCGTTGCTTCATCAGATTCTTTGGCGTCTGTGGTTACAGGCACTGATTCCTCCATCAATGCTCCGTCTTCACCGCTCGGAGCTGCCACTGAACGAGACGAATTCGGCTCGGACACAAACTCACTCACGTCGTCATCCGCATACAGCTCGTCGCCGGCTTTACTGGTGTTCAGCGATATCTCCTCAGCTTGTGCCGATGTTTGCTCGTCTGCAACTGTGGCAGCAACGATATCGGCGGATTCGTTCGCCTCGACTCCGCTACTCGGTTCCGTTACACTCGCACCAGCTTGCTCTGCTAGCGCGAGCAGCTCATCGAGCGGAACGCCCCGCTCTTCGTGATCAATAATCGGATCATCGAGATTCTCTGGAGACGCTTCGTCCTCAGCACCATCTTCGTCAAAGTCATTGTACTCATCAGCATACATGTCGTCCGAAGGAGTGGTTTCAGGAGGTGGAGTGTCCTCGACCTGGTCCCCCGAAAGCGCACCATCATTGAGGTTAGCTTGATCACCCACTGCCGCAGATTCTGGCACCTCTTGTTGCTCCTCGCCGTGGCCAAGCTCACTTGAGGAGCGAGCGGTTGCCGGATCGGCTGCATCCTTCGTATCGGTGCTGTCAGCTTTCTCAATTACAGAGGGCGATTGGTGCGGAGAATCACTCGCAGCAATCGGCTCGACTGCGCTATCGGTAGCCGGCGGATCGACCGTAGCCACACGAGCTTCGATCTCATCATCGACCAACATTTCACTGCTGTCTGGCGTGGCTATTCGATCCACATTGGTGTCATGATCGATCTCAACAGCTCTCGCGTCCTCAAGCGCTGACGTCGTCTCGACTTGGTCTGGAGCGTTCTCCAGCGGTATTTGAAGTGGATTGGATGCAACCGGAGGCAACTGCTCCTCAATATTAGAGACTGCAAAAGCATCCTCAATTGTTGCTGGCAGATCCTCTGATTTCTCTTGCGGTTCTGGATCTGCAGGGTGATATGCCGGCTCCGGCTCAGATATTGCAACTGCGCTAACAGGAGCGGGCGAAGATTCCTGAGTAATGGCTGGAGTCTCGACGGAGACTATCATTGCAGCTCGCTCACTGTTTGAAACCTCCACTGCTGCCTCCATAGACTCAGCTGCAGCGACCTCTTCGGTCACTTCGATTTTTGTTTTGATATTGGACACCGATGAATTCTTCTCCACTGGAGTCGCATACGGCACTGAATGAGATTCGATCACGCTCGACTTTGTTGACACTGATGACACTGGTTTCGGCTTGGAGGCGGGCTTGGGAGGCTGTTTGCTTGGTCGCGGCGCGGATGACACAGATGAAGCCACACTGACTTTTACTGCTGGCATAGTTGCAGCAGGTAGACTTGCAAGTGGCCGCTTCGTGGCTGGTAGTACGACCGCTTTGCTCCCAATCTGCCTCCGAGGGTCTTGTGATGACGCGGCCTTCGATAGACTAGATGCAGCTACGGATTCGCGAGGTGGTGACGATTTGTTGTTATCATCGATTGGTGTCTTTTGCTTCGGCATTCCACTCGATTGTAGTCTCGACTTCTTTGCAGCAGCCACATGAAGTGGGAGATCCGTTGTGGTCGCCGTCATGGATGAAGAAGGGGTATCCATAACGCGCGTTGGGGGGGATAAGTGCGACGATGATGACGGCACCTTGGATCTGGCGGATCGGGCATCAGAAGTTGTCGACCGCGATGACCGAGAGCCAACAGGTTCTGACGATACGTTGCTCACTGCCAGCGTCGACTTTGCCTTGTCGATCATCTTGTGAAGCTTCTCCGCAAAGCTCAAGCGCTCTCGCTCTTGGATCTCCGCCTGCTCGCGCGCCGTGAGCGGATTGATGCTGGTCCGGTGGAGATCTGCACCACCTCCGTTCAAATCGCCAGAATCAAAGCCGAATTCGTCGTTGAAGAGCTTGGCTGCGTATGCTGTGAGTGACTCGTCGGCGGCAGTGTTCGAATCAAAGCGATTCGATCGCTGCATCGGTCCTGCTGTTGCTCGTTGTCCGCTCATCATGCCCTTCGCTGTCGAATGCCTGGTTACTCCGCCTATTGCCCCCTTCATGCTGTGCTTGGAACGCTTGTGTGTCGGCGAGCCCGGTACCATGACCGGCGAGTGCATCTCTCGAGAGACGCGGAGCTGCGTGCTGCTCTCGACGCTGACCTGGAATGGTGTGGCTCTCTTCTTCGTCTTCGCTGTAGTGGTCGCTTCCTGCCGCTTGCGGTTTGATGGCGATAGCTCCGAGCGGTACGGCTGCTGGCTGGGGTAGTAATACTCGGATGAGCCGTGACGCATACGATCGTCTTCACTCGTTGTTAGCTCGTATCCTCGTGATCGGACTGATCCATACGACCCGCCGCCCATGGTGTCAGCCCGAACAGAGTACGGCTGAGCATACGATGACGGTCCAGCCAGCATCTCGTCGCGCAGCAGCTTCTTCGGAGACACCACTGGCGTAGCCCACGTTTTCTCAGCCGCCGATACAATGTGCGTCTTCAGTTGCTTGCGCTTGATGCCGTGTGCCATCGTATTATTCTCTCTTGCAATCGCGCCCTGCACACCATACGTCTCAAAAAGCAACGACTGCCGCTCTTCCTTCACGAACTGCTTTCGTTCTGACGGATACAAGTCCGGCCCGCCGCTCTCGAGAATCACGAGGCTGTTTCGCTGCGTTGTAGTGCCCATGGACGAGGATGCTGACGAATGTGCAGCGAAGGTCGTCATGTTCGAGGGAAGATACGGAGCCTTGCCAATAGGCGACGCGAACTTGGAGAACGACTGCGGATCTTTGTATGAGAGTGGTCCCGAAGCCGCACCTCTTGTAGGCGACGGGTACCCGAAACTACTTGGAAGCGGAGTTTTCCGCTTGCTCGAAGTTCCCGGTGTGCGGGTTCTTCCGCTAGTTGACACTGGCTGGTGTCTACTTCGCGATTCGCCAGCGCCACGCATGCCGCTGCCATTGTTGCCATTTTCTTGACGAAAGCGCTCGTGATGGAGTTCCTCGAGCGATCCGGATTCTTGCAGGATCTCCGACGCCATCTCCTTCACTTTCTTCGTCGGTGCCTTCTGAACACTCGAAAGAGCAATCTCCTTCGACGCGCTTGTCGAGTACTTCTGGATTCCGGGCTCGGTCGGGAACTTGGCCATCACGGTCGAGAGTTCCGGGAGTCCGTTCAACCGCAGTATCAAACCAGCCGCATACCGATTGTTCGCTGCGAGGCTGCAGTCAATTGAGTCGGTGTTAGATCGGAGATACATACAGCCACGTGCAAGTACGCATCATGGAGTGCTTAGTGTGTGCACCTACCACATCAGTAGTGTCCCGACAGCGCAGCTCGCCTTCTTGTCGTCGAACGAGAGTCCTTGCCGTAGAAGGAAGATGAGGAGCGAGACAGGAGAGATGTCGCCCAGACCTTCAGCGATCTGGTCGCTGCACAGCACATCCAGCGTTGCTTGGTCCCCAAGCTCGCACAGCTCGAGCAGCACTGACAGCAACAGAGGAGGCAAAACATACGCAAGCCGGTTAGTCGAGCCCAACCATGCTCGGTTGGTTTGGTTTCTACGTCCACCTTTCGCAATCTCAATCAATACCTTCGCACGCGTAGTAGTGCACTTGCCGCGTGTGAACGCTGTACGTCTTGTGATACACGATCGTCGCAAGCACGAGCTCCGCGGTGCGATGCTGCAGAAGGATGTTCAGTCCTGCGTGGACACGTGTGAACACTGCGAGCGCGCCGCAAGCCGATGCCTGCAGGATTGCGTCCTCAGCGAACTTGCGCATTGCAGCTGTGACAAAGTCGACGATACCGTTGCGTAAGAAGTAGTGTGTGCTTTTGGCGCAGAGAAAACACAGGCGCCGCAGCAGCACGAAGCAGTAGCATTGAATCACAGCGTGCGAGTCGTGGAACTTGAGCACATTGATCACGAGCTTCTCGCCGTTGTGTTCATGCACAAGGTCGGCGGTCACCTGGGGAAACGCGCGCATCTGCTTTACGAGAGTCGAGAGCACCGCTTTGATCGACGCCGCGTCTGCGAGACGTCTCTCGAGCAGCTCGAGCGACTCGAGGATGCTCGCGTACTCGTCCGTCTGAGAGACGCCGTTGCTTTGCTCATTGTCTGCTGCCTTCGGCTTTGGTTGGAAACGAGGACGCTCCAAATTGCTACCAGACTGCATTGGCGGCGTGGACGCGGGTGACGAAGACTGCTCTCGGGGTTCCTGATCGATTTCTTCGTCGTGCAATCGAGGATGCTCATGTGCATTTCTGAGCGACTCACTTGAGCTCAGTGTATCTGAGTGTGCTGGCTGTGATTTGCTGTCGAATGGCTCTGCAGAATCGTGATCTCCAATACCCGCTCCATCTTTGGCATCCTCCTCGAGATCGCCTGCAGTAGCAGCTTCGTCGTCGTCATCTTCGTGCCGTAGGTCATGTCTCGACAGAGAAGTCTCGCTCTGCGCTGCATCCAACATCAGTTGCTCGCCAGTCGACTCAGTGTTCTTGAGAGTGGCCTCATCGGGCTCTCTGATGTACTCGAGCGGAACGTCTGTCTCCACTTCGGTGTCGTCGTACTCGACCGTGTAGCAGCCGTTTTCCTGTACCTCGGACACCTTCCCCGGATACCACTCGTCTCCTCCGGCATATCGACCGAACACGCGTGTGCCGATGCTGAGCGTACCAGCGATGTGGTTTCGCAGGAAATGCAGCGCCACGCGCGGCTCTACCTCGCCGTCGTCGTAGAGCACCTGATAGGTCACCGGCTCGTCTTCGTTGACACGCTGAATGCGGCCAGGATACCACATGTCGTCCTGGTTGCCATCGTAGAGTCCGTCGACGCGGCTCCCAACGCCGAACGCGGTCGTTGGCGGCGGTACGGCCATATGCTCCTCGTTGGTATCGCCCGCTTGTTCTGATTGAAAAGTGATCGTTCGTTACTTCGATCGACTGTTCAATCGAGGTGGCCAAGCCGATGGCGCTTGAATGACGAGGATCAGAGGAGAAAAAGCTGAACGATGTGATTGTGGAGCCCGCAGGCTTCGCGGCTCGAACCTCGCGTCTCGACAAACGCGTTGCTCGCGTTCGACGTCCCAGCAGCATCGTTGCAAGAGCAGTAGCAGCAGCAAGACACGCTGGTGTGTTGTTTTGGATTCGCAAAAACAAACGCAAATGTTGCTACGTTGAACGCTCTCGTGGAAGAAGAGAGGCCGGATCCGCACCGAGGTCACGGAACGATCTCCTCCAACTCTTCCTCACCACGCAGCTCTGGACCAGCAGTATACATTCGCCGCAGCTATCGATCGCATTGTCCAAGCGTAACGAACAACCCGAGAGCGAGCACAGGTGTCGAGAGATGTGCGTCCTGGTGCACTTGTTGACGCCATCCTGCTCAATGAGCACTGATGCAGCTCACCCAACACACCCGTCTACGTATCCATACTGAGTACGACAAGGATGGCTACACATTCACATTGAAGTCGGGATTGTCACGAGACCCACTCTGCGGCACAGACAGGGGCGAGGGGCTCTCGCTGGCATACTCTGAAAGCGTCAGCATCAGCTTCTTGGTGCTGTAGCGCGTCAGCTCGACATGTACATCGGAGGTGCACGCGACGTTTCGCAGCACCAGGAGCTTCCTGCGTCATGGAGCGTGAGCGATCGTTCAGTCGCAAGAGATCTGAAGGCATGCTCTGTGGAGCGAGCACAAGTTCTCGACTGTTGCTGTCACTCTCCTCATTCTTCACCCCATGCAGTTCACTGTACGCGCTTGCCAGCGCTTCAAGACGGACGCATAGATAGTTTATATAGAGTCACATCCTGAGCTGCTCCGAGTCCGAGGGATCGCCGCTGCGCTGCCGCCCGACAGGCAAGCGCACTGTCGTCGTCGTTGTTACCTTCCTCCTTCTCCTCCTCGCCATTTAATCGTTGCGGCCAATTGAGCGAGAGCGGGCGAGCGAGAAAGAGGGAAGAAAAAGCTACTGCCGGCGCGCGCGCTCCGCTTGGATCTCGGCGATGAGCTGCAGCACGTGCTGGCGGTCGGCCTCGACCTGCGCGATGCGACGCTCGACGGGCCACTCGTCGAGCTGCTGCTTGGTCTGTAGCCGCTCGCGCGCCTGGCGCAGCTCTGCTTGGTCGCGCTCGCGCTTCTGCGCGATCTTCTCGCGCAGGTAGTCGCACTGCGAGACGACGCAGTGCGTGCCGAAGGGCGCGGCGCACGTCTTTGCGTGGAAGCAGAGCAGCCCCCAGATCTTGGAGCACGAGTCGCAGCTGCCGATTGCAGACTCCCAGCCGTCAGAAAAAAGCGCGCGCATGCAATGACCAAGTGATGTCGCCGCGCGAACGCACCTCTCGATGGGCGACGAGCGGCGCCGCGGACCGTAGCAGCGCACGAAATGGTCGATGCTCGCCTTGACCTTGTGGCAGCGGCCGCTGTGCGCCTGACATGCGGTTTCGGTGCAGGCGGCCGCGTGCAGCAGCGCTTCGTTGTAGACGCGGAACTTTTCCTCGTGGGCGCCGCGCGCGCCGCCGCCGCCGCCGCCGCCGCCGTCGACATCCATGCCGACGAACGAGTCGCGGTCCATGGTGGTGTGTGTGTGTGAAAAGTGGGGCGTCTAGTAGTGATGTTTCTGAGGGGGACTGAATGCCTGATGCGACATTTTTTTGGTGTCCAAGAACATGCCTCGCTAGTGATGTAAGTAAGCAAATAGGGTACGACTGCACGCTGAATGAAAACGAGATCGAGAACGATTCGCCTCATGCGTGGGAGCGGACGATATGGACGAGCGAGGTGGGCGGTCTGCGAGCAGCGCGAACCACCACATGCTTCCTGAGTCTCCTGCAGACCTCGAAGTGACCGACTGGCACCAGGTCGATAGGCGGAGCTGCCGCCCTTGTGTGCTTCCCCATCCGATGCCGTTTGGCAGGACGCAAACTCGAGGGCAACTTGAAGGATGCCTCGAAGTAGTGCGAAGGCAGTGGGAGCAAGGGAAGAGGATCCCCTCATGTGGTCGGTGTTACCCCGCGCGGTTGAAGTCGCGCGAGCGCGCGTGGTGCCATCTTCGCTGACCGTCCAGTTCAGATCAGCTGCTGTTAGCGAACTCGCAGCGACTTCGGCAAGCTGTTCGAAGTTCTTCGCGAAGAAACATCCAAGTGTTGCTTGGTTCGCTTGCATGTTGCTGCTCAGCATGAACATGACGGCGGTCTCTGCTCGAACTTACGCTCGATCTGAACACGTTGATCTTCCCAGAGCAAACGAGCGCGAGTTGACAGCGGGAACTGAACTCGACGGGCTGTCTGCCTTTGGGAATCCCACGCATCGTCAACTCGGATGTGTGTGTTGATGCGCGTCTACCACCAGCTCGTCTGCCCGTGTCCAAGCAGGAAGATCGCTGCACACGCACGCATCTCAAGTGAAGAAGAAGTACGGAGGCACCTTCTAGGAGCTTCAAGATGGTGACGAGGCCCACGTGGGTGAACTTGGGAGCTTAAGAGCCAGGAGTGCCATGCACGCGGCAGGCGGTAAAGCGCTGCAAGAGCGCGAGAGAAGATCGGCGACGTGCAAGTGGGGAAGTGAGGTGAGAGTGAAAGAGCTCGTTCGCATTTAAATAAGGGAGAGTGCGCTTCGACGGTGCTGCGCTCGCTGGTGGGCGCGCACGGCTTCGAAGCGCTGCAGAGAGCGTGAGGGCGGCATCTGCGCGGATGCCGGAGAGAATACTATCGTGGGGTGCTAGTAGGTAGAGTGGGGGCAATCGTGGTGGCGGCAGCGTGGCTGGCGAACCGCTCGAACTGACTTCGTCGCGCGGAGACCACCTGCTTGCGAGCTGGCTCGCTCGCTCGCTCGCTCGCTTGATGTTCGCGATTCCCAGAGATAAGATCGAGGTTATGCCGAGCACACTCTCGCCTCCGGGATGAAGTGCTGGCTAGAGGCGGCGACGCCGACCGCGACCGCAGCAGCAGCAGCAGTCACAACTGCAGTGGGAGCACCAGGAACCGCGACGGCGCTGCTCGTGCCGCCGAGCATGTAGCTCTTGACGAGCTGCTGGTGCTGCGCGTCGAGCTCGGAGAATCCCTCAAGGTTGGGCAGCGGAATGGCGCACACGTTCGGGTAGCACTCGAGGTGGTGCCAATTGATGCAGACGAAGCCGTTCATGTGCTGGAAGACGACACCGACGCGCAGGCGGCCGAGCTCAATCTTGGCGGCGCACGACTTGCAGCTGGCGTGCGCGCGGCGCGTGGCCTCGATGATGTACGTGTGGTCCTTGGTCCACGGCGACGCGAGCGCGGCGGCGGCGGTCGTGGGGCTGAGATTCGTCATCGCGATGCGGTGGTCTTGGCACTTGGCACTTGGTGGTGGCGGTGGCGCACGAGGCGAAGTCGAAATTGCAAAGTGAGTCTTTGGTTTGAGTTGTTGTTTTCTGGAGAGAGAGTTTGTCGTGTGGTCTACACGACGTTCTGGATGGACGAAGCCCCGTCTGCAGCTGGCTGGCAGACAAGGCGGCGGTGTTCAAAAAGTGGTGGACGACAGATTCGCAAAAAAGCGTGTGCAGTTTTTGTTTGGAGCCTGAGGTTTGTAGCATTGGTAGGCGGAACACATGGGTATGAAGGTGGTGGTGGCGGAGCGGGGGTCTGTTCTTGCGACCTGCGAGCTGCCGCTGCTGCGGTTGTTGCTTGTGCGCACAAGCAACAACAGCAGCAAGCTCGGGACTTCACCGCGACCACCACCTGCTTGCGTTCCCTAGTGAATTGGCTCTCTCGAGATGGCCTGTCTACGTCACTGCTTTTTCCCATTTTGAGTAGAGACGGGTTCGTGTACACTTGGCTTTTGTAGGCCACGCAGATTGTATATTGCTTTTGTATGCTACCTATCAAATTGCACCCACAGTATTCATAGTGTTCGGAACTCAAATGAACAACACGAAAAAGGACCAAAGAGATCAAACACCAAACGGAGAGCTCGTGCAAAGCGTAATGCACTCGCATGCTGCTGCCATGCGTGTGCTGCCCTCCTTCATTCTCTCGGGTGTCTGTTCGCGGTGATTTGATCGGCTGATAGCCTCGCAGAGCGTTGTCACCACCAGCAGCTTTCGGCGCACCGAGCGAGAGAAAGGAGAAGCCGAGCCAGACAAAGGGGACAGAAACATGCTCCTCTCGATGTTGTCAATTTCAACGATTCAGAAAGCCTGAATTTCAAGGAAGAAAAGAAACACAACCAACAGCGGTCGACTTGGACTTGGCTCGAAAGGAGGCTGTTGTTCTGCTTCACGCTCTGCTTGGTTTGCAGCTACTTTGTCACCACCTTCGGCTTGCTCCAACCTGCTACTGCCTCTGCCTCCATTCTCGCTCATTTGACCTCTCTCCCAAGTCCTCGACGCAGAACCCGGATACACTTCGAAACACAGGCTCGCACGGCCTAAAGTATTCATCGCAAAACAAATTCAAGCGTCTCCGCATAGAGCAACCTTGCGCGCTAAGCCACTCAGTAAACGAAAGAAAGCGAGTAGCGCGCGCCTGGTTCCATCTTTGATGGAGCAGCACGCGTCAAGTTGTGGTGGCCACAGACAACAGAAGCTGGGTCTCGAGTATACTTTATTTTTTGTTGGATCCGCGTGGCGCAAGGAATGACAACCGCCAGCAAACAGCAGCAGCAGCGACAGCAACAACAACAGCAACAACAGCACCGCGTCACGACCAGCAGCCGCAGCACGCATGTCGCCGCCGACATGACACAAACCGACACCACCACGACTGCGACCACGTCCTCGACTTTCCCATATCCTTGGCTCGTTAAGAAGCACAATTCATTGTGGGTAGGAAACGAGGTTTCATTTTCTCATATAAGATTTAAGCTTGTCCTCAGTATATGAGAGGAGCTAGGGACTTTGCCGTTATCCTGAGACCTGGCTTCAGTATGCGAAAAAGTCTTTATACATTTAGAGAAGATTAGCGCCGAAACAGTCAACGAAGTTGAGTGGGCATACACTTCCGAGACCTCGTGTCGCGATCTTCCTTTCTCCTCCTCCTCCTTCAAAATCCTTGTGCTGCTTGCTGAAAATGCACCCTCGTCACCTCGCTCAGTTCATGCCTGATGACCTCTGCACCAAGATCGGCCGATACCTTCAGCCTGTCGTTGCCGTTAGTGACGTCGAAGTCAGTCGGGCTGCCAAATACACGGGCGCGCTCGCTCAGTAGCCGGAACACTGTACGCCAGCGGCGCTTCATGCGTCAACGCATGGCGCGGGCACGCGCACGTCAAGGCGACGCACAAGTACTCGGATGAGCCTGCTCTCCTGGCTCATGTGGACTTTTGCGATCGGAATGCTTTGCGGATGAAAAGATGTAAGGGAGAGCTTGATATTTTCTCACGTCCATCCTATCAGCCACCAAGATCATGCTCTTCCTCACACTCCTCTTCAGCATAGCGCAGCAGCCTACACTTGCCATCGTCGTCGTCGCCGATCACGCTTGGGCATCACGCAGCACACCAAGCCTCTCACTGCAGCACTCACACGTATCTCTTGAAGAAGGCGAACAAACGAGCGGAGAAGGTAATCGAGAAGAACGGAACGCTTTTCTAGCGCTGTTCTCTCGCTAGAGAGAGCCCGACCGCCTCGAGCGCTACATAGACGCCCACCAGGCGCACAACGCAACATCAAAGAGAAGGGAGTGCCGAGGTGAAGGGCGCTGTTACTGCTGTTGTTTTCTACCGCCGACCAAACACGCTCCACATCACGCTGGAGACACGCTCGATCATGCTGACGCACACATCTGAGAGGACCGAACATGACACTCACTACTTCGTCCAAGACATGCATGCTGCTGCGTTCGTTGGGATGGAGAGAGTTGTGAAAACCCCTTCTTCACGGAAGAGTCCGAAGAGATCCCTCAACCCCCGTACTTGCTTTGGGCTCGCTCCCTCGGACTCAGCGCCATGGACGAGCACCGAGTCCGTGAAAGAGGTCGCAAGCCATTCACACATATACGCACACTGCAAGGCGAAGCTACACCTCACACATACAGTTTCTACTTCTACGATATGCAGAGAGAGAGAGAGAACGCAGCGAAGGCGACTTCGTACGCAGAACCCTGGCACTTGATTGCGCTCTTGCGCTCCCTCGCTGTTGTTGTCCTCCTTGTCGGCTTCTTCGATACTGAGGGTCTGTATAGCACGGCACTGATGAATCGCCAAACTGGTGGTTCCTGTCGCCACAGTAGCATCATATTTTATTCAAGTCAGAGCATGCACTTGATTTTATCGCTAGCGATATAGCTGCCTGCATACTGAAACCAACTGAGTTGGTGCTCTGACTTGAACAAAGTATGCCGCACACTTGACAAGAGCGATAAAAGCGAGGGATGCCATCTTTCGACTCCAACACCCTTCTTCCTCACGCTTCAAGCAGAACAGAGCCCGCGACCTCACGTCTCCAGCCCACACGCACGACCTCCGCCTCCCTCGCTCTTGCAGACGCGGTTGCTTGTGATGTGTGGCGCGGTAGCTTTTTTCAAAGCCGTAGAGCTGGTTCTCCCCTCTTTCGCCTTCGAAACCTTCGAAAGGAAAGACGTCGTTCACAGATCGTCGATGTCGGCATGACGACCGTCCAACAGCGCTTGCCGCTTTGAGCAGCGGAGCACGCTCGGACAGGCACGGGCAAACGACCGGATATCCTCGAACCACGCATGAGACTTGCGTGCTCGATCTGACTCGTTCGCACACTGTGAAACGAGCAAATGGAACAGAGCGAGTGTGCTTTGAATGCATTGAAGGAGTGAAATGTCCGTTCATGCGAACTAGTGGTAGTTTGCGCTGAATTGCGCTGACGTTAGCTATTGATTGAAAGAGAAAGAGAGAGAGAGAATCTCGAGTGTTTGGATCGTTGACCTCGCTGCGACGTCCAGACGAGTCGAAGGAAGTGTGATCGCTGGAGTTTACATACTCAAACCAGTACCACGACTAAGGTTCAGCATTTCGGAAGCCCGACAATCGAGGTCCAAGTCTCATGGTATCGCAAGCAGGAACAGTCTGAGCTGTTCCATTCCATCCTTTATGTTTCGTACTGCATCCTGGATCTCCGCGAAGCGACTCAGTCGAAGCTCCAGCTCACGCTCCACGTCCTTTACCTCTGTGTCGACTCATTCAAGAACCACCTGAAGCACACTCGCTTTGATGGAGCCGGCCATCGCTGACCGCTCTAGCTCTTTTTGACGTTGCTCGTTGTTAGCTGCAAACGTCTTCGGACTACGAGGTGTGACTCGGCACTAAACAGGTCAAAACTCCCCCACGTCCTCGGCGAGGACGAGTTGTAGCCTGCACTGATTGGGTGTCGGATCGGTTGAGCAGGTGCTCCTTCTTTAAGTAGATATTGCGTGCCGCGTGCACGTTTCGATCCAAGACCAAAGCGTGCGCCACCTGTGTGGTGTACGGCATATGAAATTGCGTCTGTGGTAACTCTGCTCTCTTGACACACCTTCTCTCCTCCACCTGCTGCGAACGCATTCTCCAGCGCAGCTCATTCGACAGCGAGTTTCAAGACGTTCAAGTCGCTCAAGATCGCAAGCGCCGCCGCCATCGCGCCTCCTGCGAGATCCAAGTCTCACCCATCCGGGACATCAAGGTCTTCGAGGAGCGGCAGTGTGAAGATCGCAAGCGGCAGTGTGAAGATCGCAAGCGCCGTCGGATCGATTCATGGATATATATCGTGTGCAGTCCCTCAAGACTTCCAATTGAGTGCGTTCGATCACCCTCCTCGATCTTAACACCAAACTATCTTCGAGATATCTAGACGCGGAGCCGGCAGCAGAGCGCGGTCTCCGATTTTCGACGTCAGCTGCGCCTCCTTCACGGCAACAGCGAAGGCGTAACCTGCATTCGCGCATTCGCGAAGATACCGGCAGTCTTGAGACCAGCCATCAAAGAGGAAGTCCCGCGCTGTCCTCCAGTGAGTGAGCGCGTACGACTTTGTGGGTGAGAGATCGATGCGAGCGAGCGCACTCCTCTGCTGGGGTCTTGCCCCGGTGTCTGGGAGAGCCATACTCCACAGTGTCAGGCAACTCTTAGGTCTCTCGGAGCTGTCGACTGGAAGGGCACCACCAATGATATAACGAATGAACACAAATGGGATATCTCCTGTCTGTAAACTAGCTCTCATCGAGTTGGATGCAGATACAGGGTCTGTCACGGTACAAGTAGGGGTAGACGTCGGGAAGGGAATCGAGTAACTAGCTACAATGAACGCTGGTTTCCTCCCAAGAACGGGAGAGGTAAACAGAAATTGGAGCCGGCCAGTGGCCTTCTCACGAGGTTTGGAGTAGTTTTCAACTAGCAATCACGACGCATCAGCAAAGCTTCACACGCTGCCGTTTTGCCCCAAGCACAAAGATGGCGTTCGAAAGCGACGGGTTCCCTCATACACTACTCCTCTACACTCCCACACGCTCTGTCATCTCTATTTCGATTCTCTTTTTTGCTTTTTTTTACCGTACTTTAGCGGGCAGTTCGCCAGAGCCGCTCGCTTGCAACTCGCCACTAACATCAAAAGCACCAGCGGAACCGATCGACCTCAGACATGCAGGGACCCACGGGCACCGAGAAGATCCTGCTCTCCACGGTGCGTTCTGCAGTGCAGCAACCTGACGAGGAAGACGAGGCCGCTGCTAGCTACACAGACAGCTGACCGGTTTGGTTTGGTTTGTTTCCACATGCCTGCAGGCCACGGGCGCGTTCTTCGGCGCTGCCGCCGGCTCCATCGAGTCGGTGTGGTCGATCCCCAAGCTTGGTACGTGCGTTACGCCTCCTCGCGTGCTGTGCGGGGAGAACGGAGCTGACGCTCTCGTTACGTGGGTAACAGGGGACAAGCTGCCCAAGTTCGCCACGCAGATCAAGCAGCTCGGCGTCCGCTCGGTACAGTTCGCGTGGCGATGACATGGGAGTCGCGAGGCTCGCGAAGTGACCGTCTGCCGTTTCTTTCACGACAGCTCGTGTTCGCGTCGGTCGGTGCGCTCTTCTCGGCGGGCGAGTACGCTTCGGTACGTGCGAGCAAGTGTGTGGGGGAGAGGGAGGTGGTTGGGAGCCCGTAGTTAGCTGGGTGCGATTGCGGAGGCTTGACATTGTGGGGATTTCTCTCTCTCTCTCTCTCTCTGCAGCTCAGCATCCGCCAGAAGGACGACCAGTGGAACGCCGGCGTTGGCGGGCTGCTCGTCGGCATCGTGCCCGGCGTCCTGAAGAAGAACGCGCGCGTGGGTGCGGCCACGAGCGTCATCGCCGCCTCCGCGATGACCGCGGCGACCTACTGGTGCGTCGCGCTGTCGAGAGACATTGACACGTGCTGGGCTGCATGCTGACCGCTGCTGTTTATGGTGGCGCGGGGACACAGGGGTGGAATTCAGCAGACGCCGCTCGAGAAGTACGCGACTGCGCGCGCCGCGGAGCAATCGTGAGCGTGCGTCGTGATAATGTGTTGGGGATAGGACAGCGAGCGCGCCAGCTGTGGTGGCGGAGCTGCCTCAAATATACGCCAAGACCATCATTGACGACGGAAGCGAGCGCGGCAGCGCCACTCTGCATTCTCACCGTCTCTTTGTTCGTGTGGTGTGCGCTTGAGTGTGTCGAGTCTCCACTGCACACCAACAGGCGGCTAGGTGACGGGCGAGAGGCTCGCGCAGTTGGAGCCGTAGAAGCCGCTGAAGCACGAGCACGTGCCAGTGGAGTAGTTGCACTTGCCGCGATTCGCACAGTCAACGTGGCACTTGTTGCCGGGCGCGCCGATGCCGGCGCCTCCTGCCGCGAGTTTCCCGCTGCAGTCCGTCTCGTCCGCCGCAGTCATCGGATCGTCGCCGGATGGACAGTGCACTTCGATATACACAAAGTAACGACGCTGCAGGTGTTAGCCTTGCCGCGGAGACAACAGCTTCGCGCCGCAGTCTACAGCACCGGCGACGTACTCAGCGAACAGTCGGCGCCAAACCACTCGGAGCTCTGTCGCTGTCCTGCTGCGAGCCCCACCTCCCAAGACGAGTCGCACACGCAGCCGAAGATGCGGTTCTGGTCCCAGGTCGTCGTCGCCTTCTCTCGGGCGACACGCACAGCCACATCAGCATGTGTAACTCGGAGCCGCCTACGAGGTCCAGGCACGCATAATCAGACACACCTCTGCACCGGCATAGGTGGTTGCGGGCGATAGCGGCACTGCGTTCGTCAGCTCCGCCATCGTCTGCATGCTCAAGCACTGTCCGTGCCCCGAGCACCCTCTCGGACAGGCGTCTGCACTCGCACGACCGTCAAATCAAGCGAATGACACCGGCAGCGCAGCGCAGCTCGTACATCGCTGGCAGGCGGCGCCGTCGTAGCCTGCGAGACAACGGCACTGCCCACTCGTGCGGTCGCAGAAGCCCGCGTCGGAGCACTCGGCGCGCGGGTGGGCTGTGTTCGCGGTAGTCGGGATGCCGGACCACGACGGGCCGGCGGGGCACACGCCTGCATGTGTCGCACATGCAGTTCAGTGACGGTGCCAGCAGCGACAGAAGCAGGAGCTCAGCCCCTTGCGCGTCAGCGTTTAGCAGCAGCAGCAGCAGCAGCAGAGACGCACGCAGGGAGCAGTCGGGCGACTTGTAGTTCGTGACATCCGAGGCGGCTCCGTAGCCTTCGAAGCAGATGCACGTCTTGGTCGCCGTGACGCAGCGGCCGTGGCCGTTGCAGTTGTTGAGCGCAGAGCAGAGGTTCCCGGACGGCACGCCGAGCTGCGCGCGCGCGCCGCCGGCGGCGGCAGACAGCGCGATGACGAGTGGGAGCAGCATGCGCTGTGAGCGCGGCATCGTCGGTCGTGTTGAAGCGGAGCCCGCCGATTCGACATGAAGCATACTTGCTGCAAGTGAACACGCGGCGCTGCTCCAAGATCGCTCTGCACGGCGCCTTTCGATTAAGTCCGAATCTTTTCAAGATTGTGAAACTGGCAGCCATTTTCGAGCCATTTCCCGAAAAGAGCGGCAGAGAGCACGGGCGAGAGAAGGAAGCAGGAGGCAGCGGCAGTGCGGAAGAGAAGCGGGCGAGCGCAGGTGCGTATGCGATAAGTACGATGATAGAGAGAACACAGCTGTGTGCGCGGGCGTGCAAGAGCGAGAGCGCGGAATTCCCTCGGACTGACGGACACCCTCAGACGCGAACTCCGACAGCCGCGAGCAGCAGAAGCAGCAGCAGCAGCAGCACACGACCAACCAACTGCCTGCAACAGCCGCCCAGAGGGCATCTGGCGCGCGAGTACGTGCGGCGGCAACAACAAGAGAGAACGAGCGAGCGAGAGTAGCAGGAAGAGGAATGGCGGCCAAGCGCATCGACTTCGCGATTCCGCTGCAGAGCAACTACAGCACGGACGAGCCATCGTCGCTGCCGTCGTCGCCCACAGTAGCGGACGCAGACCTGGTGATGGAGCTCCCGTACGTCACGCCGAGCTACTCGCTGACGATCCAGTCCAAGCGCGCGCTGGTGGTGCGCAACGCGCTCGTGGCGTCCAAATGTGCGTTGCTGGCATGCGCTATTGCTGACAGGAATGCGACGAATGCGGATGCGAGGCTGACGCTATGTGCTATTGGATAATGGTTAAACACACAGTGTCGGCATGCACAGTGGAGACACTGCTGAAGACGATCGAAGCGAACGCAAGTGGCGGCGCGGCAGTGGAGAAGGACGAGTTCATCGAGATGGTGCGCATCCTGCCGGAGCTGCGTAGCGGTGAGGCGTTCCGCCCCATCGAGGAGACGCTCGAGCGCATCTACAGGTCGTTCGAGGCTGCGAACCGCGTGGACTTGTATCTGGTGCGTCTCTATGCTACGTTTGTTGCTTTGCCGGGTAGAAGCTCACTGAAGTGTGCTCCTGTGCGCGTGTGCGCGTGACCCTACACGACTCGGCAGCTCGGGATTGGATGCATTCCACTGATACAAGGGTCTGCGAAAGAAAAGATACACGGAGCGATCAAGCTGAGTCTCTTCGGCTGTGGCGTGCCGATGGATGACCCGATCTCGCTTTCAGTCCTGAAGACGGCGCTGGCGTGTCTGCTGCTGTCGATCACGTCGGTGTTCGACTTGGAGTCTGCGACGCCAGACCAGTTGCAGTCCACGTCGACCATCGTGACGACATCAGTGAGCGAGGTGGTTGCGCGCCTGTACTCGTTCTATTCGCTGGGGAGAGACGACACATCGGCGTTTGAGGAGCAGATCTGGCCGTGGATTGAAGCGAACGCGACGAAAACGTGTCCGTGGATCAAGTTTGTGGACCAGCAGAAGTGGCCGACGACAAAGCGCCTGATGTCTCCGACGAAGAGCGATATGATGAACCCGTCATCGCCTCGACGCTGGACGAGCGAACATTCGCTGACAAGCTCACAAGAGGATGGCGTGTCCGGTGTGGAGTCTGGAGGCGAGTCGCAGGCGACGACAGCGGGTACCAGCGCGAGTCTTGACCAACCTGCGCTCAGTTTTCGGTTCTCGAGCGTGGATGGTGGGATTCTGACTATTGGCGAAGATCAGGCGACGAAACTGTTCAATCTCTTGACCCAGTCGGCGTTTACAAAGATCCACCCAAAGGTGATGTACGACACATTCGTGCAGCACACGGGGGACGGGCTGCTTGAAGAAGAGACGTTTCTGGAGGCGATCGAGGAGTTGTTGAGCATGACAAACGTCCCGCACTTGAGCAAAGACAGCGACTTCCTGGACAGCATGATCGACATTTTTCGCTGTTTTCTCCCAGAGAAGGTGCTGCGAGTGGACGCGTTCGAGATCGCCGCGGGCTTTAGTCTGTTTACGTGGGGATCGAAGAGCGACAAGTTGGGGTCGGCGTTTCACTACTTCGACGCGGACGCCAAGGGGTTTCTGAACCAGCAGCAGCTCTGGCGATTCTTGCGCTCAGTCCTCACCATTTTGCTGTACCTGTCGCCTCCGAACGCGATGATCCTACAACGGTACGGCTCGATCGCAGCTCTTGTGGACACGGGCGAAGAAGAGCTCATGGAGAGCATTATGGAGGGTCTTGACGAAGGGTACGGCGACTACGACGACGACGAGGATGGCGAAGGCGACAGCGAGAACGACGGAGAAGCTGGCGATCGAGAGCTCGCGAACGCGGAGCTGCGAGCTGGAGTGTATGCATTCGAAGACTTTGGGCTGTGGTACAATTCTGGAGGGCACAAGGGGATGAGCTGGCTGGAGTTGCTGGACCTGCGCAAGTGGATGTTCGTGTCACCTGCATTCGATGTCGAGCTACTTGATGTGCAGCCCGTGGATCCGGTGTATGCGAGCAGCAACTACTACACTGCGAACAACATCCAGGTTGACGTGGATGCAGACAATATCGACGATCTGAAAGACGGCAAGAATCACTTTACATTTGCGGAGATGATCGTCGAAGAAGAGGACGAGGACGAAACGGACCACGAGGTATTGCATGGCAACGACGCGGCTCCTGCTGAAGAGCCTGGTGGCTCTGAGTCGTCATTCAGTTCCTCATCGAGTGGTCAGCAGTCACGCAACAGCAGCATCCCAAGCACATTGCCGGCATTTTGCTTGAAGAATGAGGTGGTGCTTGAGTTCGATTTGGTGATCGACCCAGAGGACGACACGGTGACGGAGTTGCCGCTGACATCACTCAGCTTCAACAACGGGGATCTGCTGATGTACGCCGAGCTGCAGCGCGTGACGAAACTTCGCCAGGTGGATCTCAATCGCGTGTACGAAGTCTTCTCTCCGATGATCGAGAGTCCAGGATATTCGAGCATCGAGAAGAGCACGTTCGACCGGTGCGTTCGCCAGCTTCTCCCACGAGATGTCGGAAAGGACGTCGCCGCTGCATTCGGGGTCCACACCAACACGCGCATTCCTCCGCCAAGTGTTGGCCGCGGGAACGACTCAAAGATGGCAGCAGACACGCTGTCGCGTCTTTTCTTCGCGTTCAACCGAGGGGGGACGGGGAAGATTGATCTCGTGGAGTTCGTGTCGGCGTTCTCGATGTTCTGTGCGGGATCGAAGAGCCAGAAGCTCGGGTACGCGTACAGTCTGTTCGACTCGGACCATGACGGGTCGCTCACTCGTCGCGAGATGTGGAAGTATCTGCGGTCGTTTCTGACGATGCTCCTGGCGCTCGGAAACGGGTCGGAGCTGTCAGCGGAGGCGATCGCAAGCGTGGCAGACACGACGGCGATTCAGATTGCAGACACCATTTTCCGCGACTCGAGTAAGACGTTTAGCGTACGACGCCACTCGCCACGAAGACGGCAACAGAGCCATCGCCGTAGCTTGGATGGGCTGGAGTCTGTCGATGACCGGCTAGTGACGAAGAATCGAAGTCGACGCGAAGGAGGCGGTCGTAACCGGTACGAGCACCGCGGGTCTCTTCCAGACGACGACTCGATCAGTCTCACCGGAGCAGCAAAGAACGCAGCTGGCGCTGGTGCCGGCAAGGCGTTCATCCGAGGCGGCGTCGTATCCTTCCAGGAGTTTGCGACTTGGTACTCGACACGCGGACACATCATCATTGCGTGGATCGAGTTGCTAGACACGAAGAAGTGGCCAGAGGTGAACCCGTCTGTCGCCGACGCGATTCTGCGGTACATCAGTCGACAGCAGCAAGTTATCATGCCTGGGCGAGTGCAGGAGAACGGCGAACGCGACTCAGGATCTTCGAACGACACGGAGTCGTCGAACGAGAGTAATCATCTGCGCGAGCGAAACGGGTTCGAGCACGGATACCCCGACACGAACATGACGATTATCAGTGCTGCGGATCTACGAACCGGGAACGTGAGCACGGTGCTGGAGAGAATGGACGGGATTGGTGGCATCGCGGATCTGATTTCCTCTCCGCCGACATCGTCAGCGTCGATCAAGGACCTGTCGTCTGTGGCGCTGCAGTTCAAGCTGATGAACTTCGATAGCACGACGTTGCGCATTCGTTTGAAAGACGTGGCGATCGTGTACACGATCTCGGAGCGCATGAACATGAGCAACATGACGTGTCGCGACATGGTGAATCTGCTCGAGAAGTACGCGCAAGGGAGGACACTGACAAAGCAGGGGTTTCTGCGGGCAATGCGCGATCTGGTCCCGCGAGATGTGCTCTCAAACGAAGACCAGGAGTTTCTGTCGTTCCATCTGCTGCGGATATACACGCTGTTTGAGACTGAGAGCGTCTTGAATGACGAGAACGGAGCTGGTGGCGATGCAGATGGAGAAAGCTTTCTCGACGAGCAGGACAGTGGCTCGAGCTCCGTGGACAAGCTGCTGATTCTGTCGGGGTTGAGCATCTTCTGCGGGACGACGAAGAGTGCCAAGCTGGGCACGCTCTTCAAGGTGTTCGACACACAGCGAAGAGGATACGTTACTCGGCGTCATCTCTTCGAGCTGCTCAAGTCGATTTTGGTTGCCTTGTTCGCTTTCTCGAGCTACAACGCAACAAAGGCGCACTCGAACGACACGACAACGACCAACTCGTGGAGCACGAACTCGGTGGCGGAGCGGGCCGCCGGCGCCGTGATCTCCAAGATCTTCTGCGAAGCGAAGTGCCGCCACCCAGATGTGATCAGCCTCGCCGAGTTTGCGGCATGGTACGCAGCAGGCGGCTACATGGATTGTCCGTGGCTGGAGCTGCTGGATCTGTCCAAGTGGCCAGCGAAGGAGGCATTCGAGGCGAGCAAGCGCGAGAAGCCTCTGATCTACGCGTTTGACATGCAGGACGAAGGGAACATCCTGAACTTCACAGAGACCGACATGTCCACGTACCTCTTCGTCCTTCGATCGACGAGCCTATCGGAGACGAGTGTGAGCAAGATATACGACTCACTCTTGGCGTATGCGACTCCACCGCCAGAAGAAGGCATGAAGAAGAAGACTGCGGGCCACGGCAAGAGCCAAGCGTATTCGTACGCTGGCGTCGAGGAGGACGAAGGTGCCTATCTGGTGATCAGTCGAAGCAACTTTTACGAGTGCATCCGTAGTTTGGTGAAGAAAGAGGGTATGTCGGAGAAAGCCCAGCAGACGTCGTCGAAGCTGCTCTCCCGGATCTTCAACGTGTTTGATCGCAAGCGGTGCGGCCGCGTGAACGCGCTCGAGCTCGCGTGCGGCATGAGCATTCTCGGGAAGGGATCGAAGAGCCAGAAGCTGGCGCTCGCGTTCGACTTCATCGCCAAGATGCGGCAGCAGCGCACGCGCACACTGAATGTGTACGCGTCCAATACTCTCGGTGGCGCTGGTGGGTTCGCGCTCGGTGGTGCGGGTATCAACAGCATTTCGACAGGCGGCCCGGGCTTCGGCCTTCCGAGCGTGCGTGGTGGACCTGCCACGATGCGCCGAACCGCGCTGCAGAATGAGCCGAACGGACTCCCGCACTCGGTGCTGTTTATCTATTTGCGCTCGTTCTTGCTCGCGCTGATGGCGTTGAGCGACGGAGCGTACCGCTTGGGGATCGAGAAGATGCACACGGAGGCGGAGGATGTGATTGAAGAAGCAATGGGAGACCTGATGACTGACGTGAGCGCCACAGGCAGCACCGTACCTGGGATGTCGATGAATGGCTTTGCCGGGTACGGCAGTGTCCGCTCTCGTGCTTGCGTGACATTCGAGCAGTTCGGCGAATGGTACAACACCGGCGGATACCAGATCATCTCGTGGGTCGAGCTACTAGACGTGTCCAAATGGCAGCAGGAGCAGGACTACCAGGAGCAAACTGCGTCACTCGCAGGCGTCGGCACCGGTCGGGTCATGAGCAAGCGCGTAGCAGTGCTCGGGTCACAGCGACCTGGAAACTACCCCGTCCCAGCCAGCACACCGATCTTGGAGCACGTGCAGCCGATCGAGAGCTACTACAGTACGAAACAGTTCACACAGAAGAAGCAGGTTCGCCAGAGCGAGATTGTGTCGACTTCGTATGGGAATGGTGTCCAAACAGTGGAGAAGCAGGAGAAGGAGCGCAACGGTCGCGATCAGCGCGACTCGATCACAGCGGCCAGTTTGTGCAGTGATGGCCCGATCATGGTGTTCTTCGTCGCGCGGAAGGCATCGGAGATCCACTTCTTTAACGACGACATCACGCGGCTAAAACAGTTCCTCCAGCAGACACAGATGCACCAACTGACCTCGTGGGAGTTCGGGGGTTCGCTCAAGTCTGCTCTGAATATCACTGGCGCAACGACTGCAGCTCTTGTCACACGCAGCCACTTCATCCAGTCGATTGAGTACGTGTGTTCGAACCGTCCCGAGTCGAGCAGTCGGAGAAGCGGAGGTGCACCACCGCCGGTGTCGCTCAGCGACGATTCGATGGAGCTGCTTGATCAAGTGCTCGGCGTGTTTGTGCGCGAACCGGAGCCAGTGAAGAGCGGCAGCTCACATGGTCACGAGGATGACGGCGGCGAGGACGAGGCGAGTGAGGGGAGTGATCTGCTGGAGTTCGGCGCCGCGGTGTGCGGACTGCTCGTGGTGTGCGAGGGCACACTGCTGGAGAAGCTCAAGTGCGCCGCGTGTCTGCTCGAGGATGGACTGGAGCGCGAGCAGACGCAGCCCGTGGTGATGGAGACGCTCAAGTCGTCGCTGATGTGTTTCTTGATGGCGTTCTACGGCATTAGTAGCTCGCTGACCGCAGAGATGGCACGCTTCTCCGCGGAGCTCGGCGCAGAAGCGGTGCTGCGGAGCTTCGAGGCGTCATTCGGGAACGGCGACGACGAGGAAGAGAGCAAGAGCGAGCGAACGTTGGATCTGACCAAGCTCGTGTCGCTGCCGGAGTTCAGCGAGTGGTTCAGCGACGCAGGCTACCACTCGCATCCGTGGCTGGAGCTGACGGAGCTGGAGCACTGGCCTGCCGTGATGAACATGGGTCGTCCAGACTCGAGTTGAGCTGTCCGACGCCATACGCAGCAGCAGCTCTACCGATCTTTGTTGTCGAGGCCCAACAGCAGCAGTAGGCAGGCAGGCAGCGATATCGCCACATCATCAGCAAGAAGGCGAGTGACTGAGTGAATGACTGCTACTTGCTGTAAGGAGCAATGTATACACTCGATATGTGCATCCTCGTGCAGGCAAGTTAGATGCTTGATTAGCTAGCTCCGCTTTGACTTCGTGGTCTTGGCAGGCGGTGAGTCTCCGTGCAGCAGACAGCCCATGCCGACGAGGATCAGCGTCGCACCGACGAACCATTGCAGCGGGAGGTGCTCGCCGAAGAAGAAGTAGCCTCCGGCTGCCTGCATGATGGCAGTCGAACACGCACGCGCTCAGGCGTACACGAGGAAAGATGCGTTTGCAGGGACGTCCAATCTGACGACCACTGTTGCTGAAGAGAGGCGCATGCACACACACCGAGAGCATAAAGTTCATGGATGCGCTCGTGACGGTCGCGGTCAGCGAATCGGTCTCGTGCAGTCCCTTGACGAAGAAGTTTAGCATCACGGCGTTCGAGCCGAGCATAAGTCCGATGCTCGCGATGCGCACGAGCGTCACGACCTGCAGCGTGCAGCGCGAAGTGAGACCGAGTGCCTCGATTCCGACTGGTGCCACCGACCGTCCACTGAGAAGGGATTCGCACCGTCACGCAGGAGAGAAGCTGCTGAAGCTGAGGAGACTGGTGCGCGTTGCAGAGCGTATGAAGCTGCTGCAGCGCGCTCGTGTCCCCATCGGCGCCGAACTGTCGAGCAAAAAGGAGCTGTCGTGAGACTTCAATGATGCTTTCGATCCTGATCGACTCGCCGAGCGGGTGCAGCGCACTTTGCCAAGCATGCCTGCAACGGCAGCGAACGCGCCTGCGAGCGCGCTGAAGCAGACCGGCAAGCGCAGCGTTCGAGTTAGAGAGTGGGCGACACGAAGAGCGATGATCTCCAGCTCGGATCGCACTGACCTGGAGCGCATGATAAAGCGCACACCCGCTCGTGTATCTTGAACGCGATGGTCGCCTGTTCGATAATGCGTCGAATAAAGGCGTGCCGTCAACAAGATATCGTCATGTTTGAGACATTATAGAGCGTCAACATATGATGCGCTCGGGCACGCGCCTAGGCACGCGCCTGATCATCAGCCGCGAGGTCGCCATCCATCTGGCCATCGTGTCCGAACTCTCCCACCCCAAACTACTTGCGGTATGCGGCGCAAATCCTAGATGCAGCAACATCCTGGTGTGCCGCATCAGCACACCGA
>JAASFZ010000309.1:0-21065 GCA_023334075.1 Globisporangium nunn | reverse complement strand
TCGAAGCTCGCGCGCCGCACGAAGGCGGCAGGCGGAGGCGCCGCCATCCTGTGCGTGCGGCCGATCGGCTCGCTGTAAATAGAGATGATTCGAGGACTCGTGGATTCGTATACGCTGTCGTCGCCATCACCATCGCCATCGCCATCGCCGTCATCGTCATCGTCATCGTCATCGCCGTCACGAGATGTCCAACTGGCAGCGAGGTGGTCTCGTGGCGTTGAACGCCTCATTGTGGAGAGATCGATGCCGCTTATACTAGGTGGAGACCTACTGCGTCCTCGTGAGAGGAAGTGTGACGGAATAGGAATTCATCCGACTTTACCGAGCTACTTGCATCGGCAGCAGACCAGCACTCACTCACTCTTACCTCTCTTCTCACTATTACTGCAGCGACGCAGACGGCGGGAGGATGATCGTCTGCAGCGCGTGCGGCGCGAGCGTGACCGTGAACGTGTTCTTGTCAGGCTGCTGCACCGTGGCAGTGGCCGATTTGTCTCGGCGGTTGAAGAAGAAGAGCACGATGCGCTTCTCGGGCGTGAGGAACGCCGTGCGGTCGATGTCGCCCCACTTGTCCTTGGCCTTGGGGAAGTCGAAACGCACCGAGCCCGCCGGCAGGAACTTGGAGAAGTGACCCAGGATGTAGTACATCGGCTGCTTGTAGAACTCCTTGCCGCCCACCTCGTCGACGAGGATCGGCGCGTCTACAAGGTTCTTCGCCCAGTTCGGCCCGCCCGTCGTGTCGAGCGCCAGATTCCAGTCTGTCCAGCCGCCCGCAAAGTTGTTGAGGTCCCCGATGATGTCGCGCCCGTAGTTCTCCGCGCGTGCCCAGATTGAGTTCGGCTCGGTGATCTTCACGCCCACGCCCGTGCCGAGGAACCATGGCAAGTAGCCCTCACATGCCTCCGTCGGGAGGATGAATAGGTCCGGGTGTTTGTCGTGGAACGCCTTGAGCTTGTCAAAGTCACCGCTGCTGAGGAAAAAGTCGAGGTTCTTGTACCAGTGCACACCCACGCCGCTCAAGTACTGCTTCGACTCGGGGTCATTGTACGGCTCCATGCGGCCGGGCAGGTCCGCCTTCTGGTCGTCCGTGCCAATGAGCTTGACCTTCGGGTGGTTCTTCCGGAAGAGCGGACCGAGGTCCTTCTTGACGAAGTCGCGCTCGTCCGCGCCGGAGAACCGCAGCGTCTGCCACTCGCTCAGCTGGATCAGCAGCTTGTTGGGTTCGTTCTGGACCGTCAAGCCCCAGATCGGCACGCCCTCGGCTTCGTACGCATCCACGAACTTGGAGTAGTACAGCGCAAGCGCCTTCCAGTACGGTTCACCCGGCACACCCTTGAGCTTCGCGTTAATCGTCGTGTTGCCCTCTGTCATCCAGACCGGCGGCGCCCACGATGAGCCGAAGAGCTTGATCTCGCGCTTTGACGTCGCGAGCGCACGCTTGATGAGGTTGAGCTTGTTGGACGTCGGTGCCTTGTCCACGTCGATGCTGAAGTGCTTCATCTCGAGGTCGCCCTCGACCGGGTTGTACGAGTAGATGCTCGTGGAGAAGTCGCACGAGGCGATCGGGATGCGCCCGAGCGTGTACTGCAGCCCCGTCGGCGAGTAGTACGCGTCGAGGAACTTCTGCTGAAGTGCTGGCGTGAGCTTGTACACGTTAATCGCAGCGGCGTCCGTGAACGCGCCGCCGAAGCCAATAATTTGCTGGTACGGCAGATTCAGGTTGAGTGTGAACTCGATGTCCTGCACGCTGCCGGGCGTGTTAATCGGCACGACCTCATACGCGAGGCGGTCGCCGGCCTTGGACGTGCGGTACACACCGACCTGACCGGCCGTGAGGCTCTCGTGCGCAGTGCCGCCGACCGAGTCGCAGCTCGCCTCCGTGCACACGCAGACGCCCTCGAGGTTCTTCTGGTAGCGCGCGGACCAGTTGGAGCAAGCGGCGTCGGCGGTCGCAAACGCGGCGGCGAGCGCGCTCAGCACGTACAGCGCGCGCATCGGATCGAGCGGTTGTCTTGTCGGCGAAAAAGAAGAACTCGGAACTGAGCGGCAGGCGGCGAGTTCGAGAGTGAGCTGGCGAGATCCACAGTCATAGGCGGCGATGCTAGAGACTCAGCGGCATCAGGAGCGGATGAGTCTTTGGCCAAGCCATCGCTCGTGATAGTAATTGGTCTGGGACACCCGCTCGGCTGAAAGTTCCGATCCGGTCCTCTCCTTCTCTTCTGGTTGATGCGCGCGAGCCAAAGAAGAGCCGACGTTACTCACGACACCAGCACTCTTACTCGCTCGACGCGATGACCAAGCCAGGCACTCGTTTCGCTTGGAACGCAAGTGCTTGGAACCCTGGCCGGCCGGATCACCATGGAAGGTGACAGATACTCAGATCGGTTCATCGGTCGATGGCCGCCTCTCTTCACTCTCCCCTCTGCTCCTCAGTTAGTTGCGCAGGTTCGTGCTTTGTGTGGCTCTCGATTGATGCGACGCAGCCGAGCTCGATTCCTCTCGGAGCTTCAACACGCGCACATCCTCGGCCCACAGAACAGCCGGCGTGATGGAGGCCGTCGACATCGAAAAGATCGCCCTCTCGCTGCGCTCCAGATCGTCCGTGGGCGGTGCAAGGGAGAGTCCGGTGTCGCGCGTGCTTGATCGGTTGGACGGTTCGTTCCATTGCTTCGCCTGCTGAAGACCTTCAGGAGAGACAAGAGGGGCTTGGAGCAACCTCCGATGGCATTCGATTTCGCCAAAGGAGCTGCGCTGTTGCCTCGCAACGCAAGCGATGCTACAGAACGCCACTATCAGACGACTGTGCGTGTGCGATGGAGACGGCAAATGTTGGAATGACAGTGTCCACCGCCGTCACCTCTGTGTTCAAATGGCAACGTGACAATCACAAAAGACCGCATGATTACTTCAGCTACGCCAGAAGAGCGACGACCCAGCAGCCCAGCAGGGCCAAGCCCACGAGGCTCCTGCTGTCCTGCACGCCAGCGCGCACAGTCGACGAGGTCGGAGTCGGGGCTAGTGTCCCAGTGCCTCCGCCGCCGTTGGTCACAGTCGACCCAGTCGCTATCACGATCGTCTGCACTGCATTAGCCGGCAGCGTCACCTGGAACGAGCGCTTCTCGCTCGAAAGACTGAAGCGCACAGTCTTCTCCGTCGCCTCGCGGTTCGACAGCACGACCGCAAGCTGCTGCTCGGGCGTCACGAACGCCACGCGATCGACCTTCTTAAACGCGTCGCTCGCTGCCGCTGACACGTTCATTGACACCTGCACCGAACCGGGCAGGAGGAACTTGGAGAAGTGGCCCATGACGTAGTACATCGGCTGCTTGTAGAACTCCTTGCCGCCTACCTCATCTACGAGAATCGGCGCGTCTACAAGATTCTCTGCCCAGTTCGGCCCGCCCTTCGTGTCCAGCACGAGGTTCCAGTCCGTCCAACCACTGGCGAAGCTCGCGAGGTCGTTGATGATGTCTCGCGCGTAGATCTCGCCACGCTTCCAGACCATCTCCGGCTGCAGCAGCTTCACACCAGCGCCGGTGCCGAGACCCTCGGGGAGATAGCCCTCGCACGCCTCCGTCGCGAGGATGAATACATCCGGATGCCGCTCGTGGAACGCGACGAGGTTCTTAAAGTTGCCGGCGGACTCTGCGACGAAGTCGAGGTTCTTGTACCAGTGCACGCCGATACCCGACACGTACTGCTTTGCTTCCGGGTCCACGAGAGACGCGTTCCACTTGAGGATCTCGTCCTTCTGGTCATCCATGATGATGATTTTGACCTCAGGATGGTTCTTCTTCATAATCGGACCGAGCTCCTTCTTGAGGAAGTCGCGCTCCTCCTCGGTCGTAAAGCGAAGGCTCTGCCACGCTCGCGGTGCACCAACCTGGCGAATCGGCTCGTTCTGGGTCGTCATACCCCAGATGTTGACGCCTTCGTTCTTGTACGCGGTGAAGAACTTGGAGTAGTACAGCGCGAGCGCCTTCCAGTACTTGTCGCCCTTGATGTGGCAGTTGAGCGTCGTGTTTTCCTTCGTCATCCAGACCGGCGGCGCCCACGATGACGCGTAGAGCGTCACGTTCCGCTCCGAGACGTTCAGCGCGCGCTTGATGAACTCGAGCTTGTTCGAGACCGGGGCCTTGTCCGCGTCGATGCTGAAGTGCGTCATCTCGAGATCGTCCACCACCTCGTTGTACGAGTAGACGCTCGTGGAGAAGTCAGTCGAGGAGATTGGGATGCGCCCGAGCGTGTACTGTAGTCCGCTTTTGGCGAAATAGGCGTCCAGGATCTGCCGCTGCACGTCCGCGTCGGTCTTGTACACGTTGATCGCAGCGGCGTCCGTGAACGCGCCACCGAAGCCGATGATCTGCTGATACTGCACTGTGGTGTCGATGACAAAGTCCGCGGCTGCGTCCACACCTTCGGTTGTCGCGAGCGTCGTGCGCGCGAGACGGTCACCCGCCAACGATGTCTGGAAAACCGCGCCTTCGTTGCGCTGGAGCACGAGACTGCCGCCCTCGAGCGCGTCACAGCTCGTGGCGTTGCAGACGCAGACGCCCTCGAGGTTTTTCTGGAAGCGCTCAGACCAGTTGGCGCATCTCGAGGCGGCGGCGGCGGCTTCCACCACCACCACCACTAGTAGCAGCAGCAGCAGCAGCATCGCGGAGGTGGCGATGAGCACCCGCACGGCGACTGCAAGTAGGAAAGTGAACGAAAAGAGGAATTGATTGATTGTCTGCGACATGTGATGGCCAAATCCTCTGAGAACGAATAAATTCGAACCGAAATTCGAACTCCCACATCGTTTCCTTAGCAACCTGGGCGCACACGCTCGCCGACAATGATACTCTGAAGCGAGTTGGGCGGCAGCGTGACGCTCGCGCTGCGGCCCTCAAACGAGAGGCTCACACTCACGGTCTTCTCCGTTGCGTCCCGGTTGTGCAGCACGAGCACGACCTGGTTCTCCGGCGTGTAGAACGCCACACGGTCGACGTTCGCGAGTGCCGAGGTCGCGCTGGCGCTCAGCGCGAGGTTGACGCGCACCGAGCCCGCCGGCAGGAACTTGGAGAAGTGGCCCATGACGTAGTACATCGGCTGCTTGTAGAACTCGCGCTTGCCCACCTCGTCAACGAGGATCGGCGCGTCCACAAGATTCTCCACCCACGTCGGCCCGCCCTTCGTGTCCAGCACGAGGTTCCAGTCCATCCAGCCCGTCGCGTAGTTCGCGAGGTCGTTGATGATGTCTCGCGCGTAGATCTCGCCACGCTTCCAGACCATCTCCGGCTGTAGCAGCTTCACACCAGCGCCGGTGCCGAGACCCTCGGGGAGATAGCCCTCGCACGCCTCCGTCGCGAGGATGAACAGGTCCGGGTTCGCTTGCTGCCAGTTGTTCAACTCGGCAAAGTTCCCAGCAGTCTTGCTGATGAAGTCGAGGTTCATGTACCAGTGTACACCAACGCCATGCACATACTGGCGTGCGTCGGGATCGTTAAGCGCGCCGTTCCACGACGGCAGGTGGCTCTTCTGGTCGTCCATGATGATGAGCTTCACGTCCGGGTGGTTCTTCTTGAGGAGCGGCCCGAGATCCTTCTTGATCCAATCGCGCTCCTGCACCGTGTTGAAGCGCAGACTCTGCCAGTACTTGGGCGCAACCTGCTTGATCGGCTCATTCTGAGTCGTCAAACCCCAGATTGGCACGCCCTCGGCTTCGTACGCGTCAATGAACTTGGAGTAGTACAGCGCAAGCGCCTTCCAGTACGACTCGCCAGCCGCACCCTTGAGAATCGCGTTGATCGTCGTGTTCTCCGTGGTCATCCAGGTCGGCGGCGCCCACGCTGACGCGAAAAACTTGAGTTCGCGCTGACCGGTGCGGGACTTCTCGATCGCGCGCTTGATGAACGCCAACTTGTTAGACGTCGGCGCCTTGTCCACATCGATGCTGAAGTGCTTCATCTCGAAGTCATCCACCACCGGGTTGTACGAGTAGATGCTCGTGGAGAAGTCGGTCGAGGCGATCGGAATGCGAGCCAGCGTGTACTGGAGTCCCGACTCGGAGAAGTAGGCGTCCACGAGCTTCTGCTGCACGGCAGACTCCAACTGGTACACATTGATGGCCGCCGAGTCCGTGAACGCGCCGCCGAAGCCGATGATCTTTTGGTAGCGCACCGTCGTGTCGACGACGATGTCGGCGCTAGCAGACGTGTTGCTCGTGAGCGGGATGGTCGAGTATGTGAGACGGTCGCCAGCCTTAGAGGTCTGGTAGACGCCGGCCTCTTTCGCGCCGAGCGAGAGATAGCCGTTCGAGACCGTGTCGCAGTCCGTAGCAGTGCACACGCAGACACCTTCAATGTTCTGGTTGAAGCGCGCCGAGAAGCTGTTGCAAGCGGCGTCGACCGCACTGAGCTCGTTGAAGAAGCATTGGGCAGCGAGAAGCGCCACCGACGCGGCGAGCGGACGGAGGACGAGCATGGCACTGAGAGTTGCTTCGGACGCCAAATTTCGGAGTGCGTCAATAGCGATACCGGCGCGCCAACCAACCTCCTCCTCGGATCGCAGGGTAAGCCTTGAGAAGTCTGCTGATTACACTGTACTAGCGCTTGTTCTGATGATCAGCATGCTGATCATGCGTCGTCCGCTTGTAGACGCCCGCAATGAAGTGCGCTGACAGAGCTGGCTGACATCACAAGAGTGGGCGGATTACTGGTGTGCACAAACTCGGCAGCTTTGATTCGCATGCGACAAACGTTTAGTCGTCGGAGACCGGCTCGACAAGAGCGATGTCAACAAGCAAAGTTGGCAAGATAACAGGAACAGCCCTCCAAAAGATTCGCATTTATATCGGAGACACGGCTCTCAAGTTCGAGTGGAGAGCAATCTCCACGGAGCTGCTCGATTGCGGCGCTGCAATCTCGGTATCCGGTTCTCCACGACCTCGAACCAACGGCGACTAGCGGTACGACCGGTGCTGCGAGGTGGAGAAGAGCGAGAGTCCTTTCTTGCCCGCTCCTTTCTTCCCTTTACCACTCGGTCGCGGCAGCGCGTCCAGATCCAAGTCGAAGAGCGGCGGCGCGCCAGAGCCTCCAGCACCCGCCATGCCCCACGGCGCAGCCGGAGGAGGCGAGCGTGCATGGTCGAAGCCAAACGCCGAGCCGTTGGTGGTGCTGCTTCCAGAGCTGCCCAAAGGAGGGTAGTAGCCGGACTGGCGAGTGATCGTCGCGAACGAGCCTTCGTCGTACACTGGAAACGCTGGCGACGGGGGAGAAGCGGGGCTCTCCAAGTGCGAGCGCGAAGGACTCTCGCCCTCGGCCCCTTCACCACCTCCGAGCCTGTCTTCATCGTAGCCCAAGCTCAAGCTTTCCTCGAACGCCTCCGTCAGCGAGGATTCCGAGGGTGCCGGCCACGCCATGCCTGCCTGTTCGATCGAAAAGCCCGCCCTCAAGCTGTCCTTGAAGACCGGCGACGTCGCCACGCGGCGCTTGCTCTTCTGCTCCTTCTGCTTTCTTTGTCGCTCACGCTTCTTGATCTCCGCCCGGAACGCGCTAAGCGTGGCTGGCGACAAGAGCTCTGACAAGTCCAATTCGCAGAGGTAAAAGTCGCAGAACTTGGGCAAGTGGCTCAGGAAGCGGTAGCGCTTGCGCACGTCGTCGTCCATGACCACGTGCTCCACCTCCAGCACTCGGCCGTGGATTCTCTCAGGGAGAAGATCGTAGCGCACTCCTGTCGGTACTTCCGACGCACATGATGCGCCGGACAAGGACGCCGCCTCTGCCCACAGCGCGCCCACGTCCTCATCTTTCGTCTGCTCTTCTCTATCGTCCTTCGGCTTTGGCTCTGCGAACTCCTTCAGGAGGCACTTCATGTTGAGCGGGTGCAGCACCACGTAAATCCCGTTCGAGAGCTGGTAGAACGAATACACTTCGTCCGTCTCGGGAGGCACTTTATGTGAAGACCGCTGCTGGTGGTCCGAACTTGTCGACGTCGACACTTGCGGCAACCCCCCGCCATCGTGCTGTGCGAGGCGTCCGGACGTCGCACGCATCGCTTCCTCCACGAACGGCAGGCTGTCGACGTCCCCGGAGCTGCGGAACTCGGCATCGAGCGCTTGCAAGTCGCGTAGCTCGCCCAGCAGGAGCTGCGTCACGTACTCCTGGTCCGCCTCGAGGATCCGCGCGAACGTGGCCGCGGGGTCGTGCACGCTCGGTAGCTTCCGCGGGCACTTCTTGACGCTGCCCGCACTGCTCGTCGGCAGGTGCGGGAAGAAGCTCGCCTTGTCGCGCTGCAGAAACTGGAACGTCGCGTCCGAGTCCACGCGCGGCGGGAGACTCACCTTTTCGATCCGCACGCTGCGCAGCTGGCCCTTCTGCACCGAGTCGAAGCACATGGGGCATCGGCGCCAGTACTTGTCGCTCAGCGACAGATAACGCAGGATGCACGACCAACTGTCTCCGAGACAAAGAAGCATGAGCGCCAGCTCGTCCTATAGTACAAGAAATGCATGAAGGACAATAGCAGAGCGCCGCCGTACCAGAAAATGTGGCCGCACTTGGTGATCTTGGGCGCGCGGAAGTCGTCCAAGCAGATCGGACAGCTCATCGGACTCGCTTCGTCGTGCCACAGCAGCACCTGCTCCACGCTCGTCCCTGTGGACAACGCCACGCCAGTCAGCAGAGGACGTTAATAATATTCACTCGTATAGCGAGCGACTGCGGCGGACATACACTCGGTGAGCGCCTCCATGTCCCAGAACGGCGTCTGCACGTCGTCCTCGCGCGGCGCAACCACGAACCGGAAGCTGGGCGAGCGCATGACCGATTGCCGTCAGCACCTCGCACTCGCCATTCAACTCCCCCTCCAACCAGTCACGCTGCTTCCCAGCCCACTCACTTGGCGTGCAGGAACTCGCTCTGGGTGCGCGAGGGGCCGCTCTTCTTCTTCTTCTTGGCGAACGCCACCGGCTTCTCGCGTTCCGGCAGCGAGAAGTTAAGCAGGTGATTCGCCGACACACCGTGGCGCGTCGCGCGGATCTCGTAGTCCAGCGCGCGGCTCTGCGAACACGCTGCGCGTCAGTGGCAGGCAGCATAGCAACGTAGAGCGAGTGGCACGCGTCGCTCGAGCACCTCGTGCGTCTGCTGTCTGCGGGCGCTCCGGCGTCCGGCTCCGCTGCTCTTGCTGCGACCATGCGAGGCGTGAGGCTGAGACAGGCGCCGACCGGCGAGGCGCTCTATTCGGCTCCTTCCCTCCGCCCGCACCTCATGACGGCGACGCTGCGCGTGCTCCTGCGGGCATCCAGCCGCCAGCCGAACGAATTTCTTGATTTGGGACCGAAGATTCGAGCGCCAAACCCATTTTTCAGAAAACAAAAGCGCAAAATATCCCATCGCTGCCTCCCATACAAACTTCAAGTGCGAGCCACTTCCACCACACAAAAACAGCAACAAATGGCGGACGCGAAGGAGGTCCTGCAGCTCTACCGCCGCGTGCTCAAGCTCGCGGCGCACTACCCGAGCATCAAGCGCAACGCCATCATCCGCGACATCAAACTCGAGTTCCGCGAGAACCAGCACCTGACGGACCCGGCGCAGATCCGCGCCAAGGTGCAGGCGGCGCGTCAGGGCATCATCGAGCTCTCGCAGTACACGAACCTCAACCAGAGCGCCATGTCGTGGACCGTGGATGTCGGGCGGGACGTCGGTGGTGGAGGTGGCGGCAGCAGCAGCGACGGCGGCGCCGTGAGCGCTAAGGTCGTTGGGGGCGACAAGCAGTAAATGACACGATTCGCTACCCGTTCCCTCTATCGCGAGTACGAGTTCATCGCTTTTTGCCTCCAACAAGCAGCTCAGCGACGACGCGCAACCTTCGGACACAGCGCGCAGCCCTCGCAGCACTTCTCGCACACGGGCCCCACCTGCGTCTGCGGGACGAGGATGAGGTCCCCGGTTTGCTTGGACGTCGCCATGTTGAGGAAGGCGCTGACGGGCGAGTCCTCAGCCGCGACCTGGCGATCCAGAGCAGGCAGGGGACCAGAAGACTTGCATCGATAAGCAGATCACTCCGTCACGCTCGCGAAGCGCAGCGCTCACCGGAATTAGCGTCGGGACGCGCTGCTCCGCGTCGTCAAAGCACCCAAACCAGTACGTCTGCAGCGCGCTGTGCGGCCACCCGTGCGGGTTTGGCGACGTCGCGATGATCGTGAGCACTTCCTGGAACATAAGACTGCGACTGCGTGTGCGGCATCAAGCAGTCTTGTCATCTGCGTGTACACCCACGCCATGGCTGCATCGACTGGCAGCACGAACCGGGTCATGAAGTTGTCGGTTTGGAGCTCGATACGCGGTCGCAATTGCGCGAACGTGATGGTCTCGCTCTCGCTGCCATCGAGCTTGAGTGTCCCGACTGTCGGCAACAGTCCGCCCTGCGAGTTCCGTCCGGATACCTTGTGAGCAAAGCGAGTCTGCGCTCTGCCGCGCGCCTCAAACGCACCTCCCACGTGCCCACGACGTATGAGTTTTGCTCGCGCGGACTCGATGGGAACGTGAACACGCGCACTTTGAGGCGCACCATCCTACTTGCCACAAGCCTCCGCCCGACCCTTGAGCGTTTCCTCACTATCGCTCTTTCCTTCCGTCAGGCATAAGGCATGCGCAGCAGTGCCAAGAGCGACGCGATGGCAACAGAAAGAGTTCGGCATACGATGTATTACTTTGGTACATAGATAAATAGCAAGCGCTTGGTAGACTGGCGAGCGGCTGGACGAGGTTGGCTGGTGCGATCGCTCGAGATTGCAGACACAGAGCTCCGCTTGTGTGCTCGCGTCGTGACTTTCTCTTTGACGGTCTTGCCTTCCTCGCGCTCGACTGCCATGGTGAGGACGGTGTGGGTGGGCTCTGTTCCGAGGCTTAGATGTACACCCAGCCGGATCGCTCGAACGCCGTGGATGCGTCGGGCTTGTTGCGCTCGTCAACCGAGCGCGCAGCGAGCGAGCTCAGGCGCTGCTCGGAGCTCTTGCCGAGCGGCGAAGCGGGCGCTGGCGAAGAAGCGACGGCGGTCTGCTTGTCAGCGAACGGGCGCGCGATCACGGTCTTGAGCTGGTCGAGCATCTTGGCTTGGAAGGCGCGGCGGAGACTGTAGACGAACGCACGTGGGTGTGCCGGAGCTGGTGAATTGCAGAGTGAGCGAGCATGGTGTTGCCGCAAGCGATAACCAAGCAGTGCTTGCATTCCACCCTGGCTGGTTTATCTCCCATTTCGAATTCGCGGTCGCTGATTGGCTGTCGAACACGCAGCAGTGACGCGCCAAGATCGACAGCGCGTCACGCGCTCGCCTTCAAAATTGTAAAACTGCTTATCTGTATGGCTTTCTACGCCGAAATGTACTATCTAGACGCAGTGACATTCATTTATCGTGCATGTAGCCCCATTGCCGATCTTCAAGCGGTGTCGAATTCTGATCGCGTGACAGATACGAAGCGAACATACAACGAGGATGGTGTTGACGCTTGCTCCTGTGATCTTCGCGCTTGTGCGTCCTGGCACAGTGCGAGCTTAGCCTGAGCTTTCACCACTGCAACCTTCGCGAACATGCGACTGGGATCGGCCGCCTGCCATGCGTGCCATCCATCGACTACGGTGCTGTGTGTGGTGTTCCGACATGAACAAAAGTCAACATGATCTTCACGCTCCTACATAATCCAGCACTTCGAGGCAGCAAACATGTGCGCACGCGCACGCCACCGCCTAGAACTCGTTGCTGAACCGCGGATCGAACGAGCCGTCGTCGACAGGTACCTCGTTGCTCTTGAAGATGCCCTTGCCAAAGTACTCGGCGATTGTGTGGAAGCCGTCGGCGGCCGTCTCGAGCTGGTTGAAAAATTGCTCGTGGTTGCCCGCCTTCTGCTCCAGCTGCGTCTTGAGCCCCATGATGTGGCGGTGGTCCATCGAGCACGTGATGCACTCGCGCTCGGTCTCCGAAATGCAGTTGAGGTGGAAGCTGTGCTGGCACATAAAGTGCACCGCTGGGAGGTCCAAGTCGTGGTTGCACAGATCGCACTTGGTCGCCTGGAACACCACGGCCTTGCCGCTTAGCTGCGAGATCTCTTCCTTCATCTGCTTCGTGTCGCTCTTGAACGCCTTGATCTTCTCCTCGTCCTCCTCGATCTTCTTCTCGTCGTGCACGAGCTGGTTCACAATGTACTGCTTCAGCACCGCCACCGGCAGCTCGCGTGACTGGCTCAGCACCTGCACAACCTGCAGCGGCGGGATCACCGGGTTGTTGTCGATCAGCGCCAGTAGCTGCTTCAGCTCCTTCCACTCCTCGCTCGAGCCCGGCGCGGCGTTCTTCGGCAGTGGCCCACGCTCCGCAAAATACTTCAGCGCGAGCGACCACAGGTTCGGGTCCTTCTCACCGTGCTTCCGCACTTCATCGATGATGCTCTGGTCGTCGTTCTCTTCGATGTGGAACTGCACGAGCATGTGATACATGTGCAGCTTGTTGTACAAGTATCGCTTGCCCTTCTTCACGCCGCCCATCTGCAGGTGGATCAGCGCGTGGTCCTCGTCGTACTTGACTCGCGGGTTATCGAGGATGGCCATCACGGCGTCCTCGATCTCCTCCTCGCTGCGCTTCCCGTCTGCCGACTCGCTCAGCACCATCTCCAGCAGAGTGTTGCCGATCGACGTGTTGCTCACGGTCTCGACCTCGACGATGTACTGCAGGAACTCCTTGAGCTGCGCGCGGTGAGACACAAAGAGATGCAGGAAGTCGCCCGGGTCCGACTTGAGCGTCGGGTTGTCCGGCACGAACTTGCCAGTGCACAGGCGCTTGAGCAGCTCGGTTGTAGGCTCCGGAAGGTGCGTCACGAGCGTGCGACCGTACTTGCGCAGGTTCGAGTCCGCCTCCGAGAAGTTCAGGTGCTTGATGTACTCGAGCGCATCCGCGACGCGCTCTTTCTCGCTTGCCGACAGCGCGACCGAATCCTCCGATTCTACATAACTGATCCGGTCGAGCTGGATCTTGAGATACCAGCTGTGTTCCTCATGCTTCTTCGCAAGCGTGAGCGCGTGCTGCGGGTAGTTCTCCCACAGCACGCTAATCGCTGTCTCGATGTCGAAATTCGGCGCAGCCGATCCTGCTCCGCCTTTCTTGCCATTGACGCTTGCACCACCAGCGCCGTCCTGCTTCGAGCTTTTGTCACCTGGCACACTGCTGCTCCCGTTCGCCAGCAGCAAATCTCCGCCAAGCTCGCTCTTCTTGCCGTCCAGGATCTCGTCCAGCTGAATGAACTTGTCGAGCTTCTTCACATCCTTGAGCTTCGTGTAGCAGTTGAGCAGCAGCGTCGTGTGCTCCGCGTTCGCGAACGCCTTCTCGTGCAACGCCTCCAAGTACACCGTGAGGTTGTGGATGCGCTGCGCGTCCAGGAAGCGGCGAATCACGTACGACGGCTCGACGTGCCCGATTGTGCGCGCATACTGGCGCAGCGAGCTGTCATAGTCGCCCTTCTGGTACAAGTGGTCGCCGTACATGCGGAAGATGTCCATGATGCTGTTGATGTCGTAGTTGGAGCTGAACGCAAGCGAAATCGCGATCGAGTACAGATTCTTCCGAAACAGGATCTCCAACTTGGACGTCGTGTCCTTCTCAGTCAAACGGTACACGTGTCCGACCGACGACACGACAAAGATCGCGCCAAACTCGCACACGACGTGCCGGATTTCCTCCATCTCGTCCAAGCCGAAGCGCGCACCGGGCGCCCGCGCGTTCGGCGCAGTAGGAGGCTTGCGTCCGACACCCGATCCCTTCGTCCCAGTGTTCGTCAACGTCCAGTTGAACGCAATGAACTTGTTCTGCAGGTCGTACACGTTCACCTGGTGACGCCCGCGCGGATCCACGTGTGCCACAAGCAGGTAGTGCTTGAAGAAGTGCAAGTACTTCTTCTCGCCCTCGAAGCCGAAGCACACGGAACGGTCCTCCGTCGTGTAAAAGTACACGGCGTCCGTCTGCCCGACTGCGAGCTCGCCCTCGTCGTTCACACACGAGCACTTGGTGTCCACACCGCGCTCGTCGAGCACGACCGTGCGGGGTGGCAGACCCGCCGCGCCGACTGCCTTCACGAGCGCCGGGTCGTCATGCGTGCAGTGGTAGCACGTCAGTCCGCGGCGCGTGGAGGCGTACAGAAACACGTGCGACGCCGTCTTCGTGACAGGCTTGCTCGTGAATTCGAGGCCGGTGACCGGGTACTGCCCTGCCGGCTGCAGGAGGTGGGGCGGCTTGTGCTTCAGGTCTGTGCGGAAGAGGATGACCGCGCCGTTCTTGAGCCCCACCGCAAACTGCGAGATGTCGTCGTTCACCGCGAACGCAGTCACCGCTTCCTCTGGGTACTTCAGTCACCACCATCATATCACCAGCCACGTTAGCATGAGATGATGATGTGTGGAAACAGCAGGTGTGGCGCCATTCGCTCACCTTCTTCGCAAACACTGGGATCTGCTGCAGGAGCTTGGGCTTCCCGTCGCGGTCCTGCTGGTCCGTTCGCCACAGCCGCACCACCGCCGTCGTCTTCCCCGTCTGCTTGCTAGCGAACATCTGCCGGAGCCACAACACATAACCTCAGATTTGGTTCCGAAAGACACACACACCCTCCAAGTGGCTCGACTCTGTACCTCCTCCGCCGAGTTCGCTGTCCTCCCGGCTTCCGCGATCGCCTTTGATTGCGCACGCAGCTCTTCGCTACGTGGGTCGATGCCGTCGCCGATAGACACGAGGATGTTGCTGCGCTTCATCTACACCGTCGTATAACAGAGCGCAAGCATGCGTTCTCCGTGAGCTTCTGTCCTCTCTTCCCCTTCGCCTCTTCCCCCTCCTCCTAACACCGCAAGCACCGCACGACGCACCATCACGACGTGCGAGACGAAGTGCTCGTGCGCCTGGAACTTGCGCGTCTCCAGCTGGCGGTTCGCCAAGTGGATGAAGCCGTCGGCGTCGCCCACGCAGATCATCCCGCGGTTCGCGCTCATGCTCGTGATGTCCACGCCCTACATGCGCTGCAGCCGTCAGTGCCGCCAGAGAGCCAGTCACTTCATTAGAGACGCTAGCGCGGACGCACCTTCAGCCAGAGCCCATTGGCGTCCCGGAGCGTCTCCTTGTCGAAGAACGCGAAGCGCCTCCACTGCGCCATGGCTGCTGCTGCTGCTTTCCGCTAGGTGCTTCGGCGCTCCGGCACTAGGTGCTCGGCTGTTCCCTGCTTCTCTAGACGATGATAAAGGGGAAGCTGGATCGCGCGAGTAGCAGAAATACGTCGCGGTTAAGTTCGAATGGGGAAGGCAGTCGCATTTAAAGGAGGCGAAAAGGTTCGCGCCACCACCACCTGAGAGAAGCGCGAAAATGTGTTCGCCCACTTCAAGATGGCTACTTCGCAACAGGTTGAAGTCGTCGTCAATATTCATCTCACGCTTTCGTGTTCTCACCTACCTTCTTGCCTGCTCGACTGGCGATCGACCGCACCTACGTCGCCTCGGCGAGAATGTCGTTCATGATGTTTTCGTCAAAGTCGTCGATACTGAGGTTGTTGCGTCCGCCCGACCGCGCAGATCGCTGTGACATCGCAGACGCCGCAGGACTCGCTGACCGCCGCTCGATGGATTTGCTCGGTCGAGGTGCTGTTGTGCGCGAAGGAACACCGGACTCCAATGCGCTCGCTGTTTCTCGCTCCAGCTCGACCAAGTCTTCGATCACACCGTCTCCGTTGCTGGCATTCTCTTGGCACGAAAGTGACGACAGCGATTCGTCGATCGAAGGCTCCGAAAGCAAAGTCGGCTCCCTTCCGCTCGACCAATGCGTCTCTCCTTTCCGATCCACTAATCGTCCATGCGATGCCGCTCCTCCCTGTTCATCGTCACCACAGCCAGTTAGTCTGATGCAATGTCCTTCCCCCGCAATGCGCTCGAAGCCGAACCTTTGAGACTGGGTTGCCAGCCGCAGTCTTGACTGGTGACCCAGACGATGACTCTTTCTCCTTGTTGCCTGCGGGCGATCGAATGAAGCTTGGACGGGTCGCTGTAAATGCGAAGAATCGTGGCGGGGAGTCAGCTTTGCCGACCGGGGATTCTTGCAGCGTCGAAGCTGGCGAAGCGTTCGGGCTGCTGCTGCTGGTGATCCCGACGACATCGTTACTTCTGTGTGTGCTAGCGATGTGGGCCACGCTCTCTGGTTCCAAAATAACAAGCGGCTTGATCGCAATGGGATGGTTCGGGGGGTGCGGAGGCGGCTTTACCGGCCTCAGAGCAGGCAGCGCGGAGGCGGATCTCGTCTCCGGCGCTGATTTCTTCCGCTTCCTACTGAGCTTCTTCCTTTTCTTCCTCCCGTGTGGCCGCGCGCCGTCCGGCTCCTCGTCCTCGTCCTCACTCGACGACACCTGAAGCTCTGGAGCCGTGAACTGTTTCCCGTGCAGCCCTGAGAGTGGCGATAACTTGTTGTCGGCGCGGCCCTCCCAGATCCCTTGCACCATCGAGCCTTTGGACGCAAATGTGCTCGCTGCACCACCGGCACGCTGCTTTTCGTCACCACCTGCACCATTGTCGCGCAGATTGCTGCTGCTACTGATACTGTTGTTGTCGTTGTCGACGCGTAGTACGCTACTGCCAGCGCCGCTCTGCAGCTCGTCCACGGCGCCGATGTCGAAGGTCTGCACGACAGTCTCCTGGCTCTGGCCTTGGACGGGAGGCTGCGCAGGTTGAGTCTTGGAGCTGCGACCACCCATCGACGCGCTCAGCGGTTCCTCACTTGGGGCTGTCGGCGCTGCAGTCCTCGCTCGCTCACTCACTCCATCCACCTGCTTGCTCTCTTGCTCTCTTGCTCTCTTGCTCGCTTCGCTTCGCTTGCGTTTTTCACGCAGTGGCCCACACCACGCTTCCACGCTTCTTTTTCATTTGTCGATATCTGGGTCCACGGATTTCGTAAAAATAGACATTCGACGAGCATGGCGCCGCAACAACAGGACGCGTTCCCAACAGCGCGGGGGCGTGTATATATGTGTGTATGTGAATATCGCGCAACAGCCTGTTTCTTTCCTGTATAGTAGCATCCCTGCCTTGTGTGAAAAGTAGGAGGCACGTATGCGCGTAGCGTGGATTCTTCACCTGCAGTATTGACGCGCAGAAGTGATGAAGACATCAGCAGCTTTTGGTACATCCTTTTTAGCCAATCGGTATTTTCCATTTGGCTTCAAATAGAGGCTCATGTCGAGAAAGTCGATTGTCAACAAGTCATCTGTCGACAAGACATCTCTCAGATATTTTCGGGGGGGAATGTGCCAAGAAATGTTTCGGTATATTTTGTGTGGTGAGTGTTGTGCAACAGGCGCTGTTTCCCAAAAAAGTCTTGCTCTCGCCAGATAAATTGCCTCAACAGTTTCTTCGGACATTTCGACACTGTTCGACATGACGATAAAGTAACACTGACTAATACTACTTTCTCACTGTTTGACAAGACAGCACGTCGGAGCACATGGGCGACAGCGTTAGCAGCTCCGCGCACTGGCGGCGCCTCGCGCTCACGACGGAGTACAAGATCGCCGGCTGCGTCGTTGGTACCACAACCCTCTCTCCCTTTCTCCTGCCTACTCACAGCGCGTTCGCTGCTGTCACTCCGCGTTGCTGACAAAGTCCCGATCGGTCCTTCCTGCTCTTCTGTCTGCACGATCAGCGTGGTACCTACTCAGCCTCGCGACGCTCTGGACCAACCGCTACGTGGTGGCGGAGCTTAATATGGACTCGAACGTCCTCTCGCTCGCACAGCTTGGGATGTCCGTGGTCTGCGGGCTCGCGTCCGAGGTCTCACTGGTCGGCTGGGACGTGTGCAAGACCGGCGCGCGCAAGCTGCTGCGCGACGGACTCAAGGACATGGTCGTGCTCGGCGCGGTGCGCATCCTCACCGTGCTGTTCGGTCTTACGGCGCTCAAGTACATCGCCGTGTCGTTCTCGCGTACGTGAGAGGGTCGCAGGCATGCATGACTCGATTCGATTGGTAGCGCGAGAGAAGCTTGCGTTCTTGGCAACTCACTCCCCGCTGACCAATGGGCGGTGTGGAACAGAAACGATCAAGTCGTCGGCACCATTCTTCACCGTCATCCTGACGTACCTCCTGCTTGGCCAGCGCACGGGCTGGCGCGTTAACGTGTCGCTGCTGCCGATCGTCACCGGCTTGGTGTTCTGCAGCCTGTCCGACAGCTCGTTCCACATCATCGGCTTCACGGCCGCACTGCTCTCGAACTGTGTCGACTGCATTCAGAACGTGCTGACCAAGAAGCTGCTCAACCGCTCGTACACGTACGTGCCAGGCGATCTGATGTTCGTTTCACAAACCGTTGGCAGTGCTAATGTGAACTCTCTCTCTCTCTCTCTCTCTCTCTCGGTATCTCAACAGCGTCTCTCAGCTGCAACTGTACACGAGCCTCACTGCGGTTGTGATGCAACTAACGTTCATCTTGTACACCTGGATGGCATCTCCTGCATCCAACGGCGCGAGCAGGCGGCACGGTGACAAGTCGCAGACGTACATTTTCGGGCTGCTGGTGTGCGCCGGATTTGGGTTCTACTTGCAGAGCGCGTTCGCGTACCTGCTCATGAGCCTCGTGTCGCCGGTGACACACAGCGTGGTGAACTGCGTCAAGCGTGCGCTGCTCATCATGCTCTCGATCTACTACTTCGGCGACATCGTGACTCCGCTCAACTGGTCCGGCATGGTGCTCGTGATCTTCGGCGTGTACTTTTTCAACATGGCATCCCGGCTCGAGCGCGATGTGAGCAACAGTCGGATCGGCGGCAAGAGCAAAAGCATGGGGTCGCTCATCGCGCCGTCCATCAGCGAGGTGATCCAGCGAAGCACGATAGCAGTGCTGTCGGAGATCCGCATCGATAAGCGCGGCAAGCTCGGCTGAAGAGCTCATGCCGTTGCTAAAGTGTGTCGCTGTAACATACTATCGTTCAGAATGCAGTTCGGGTCGCCATCCTCCTCTGTTTGTGTCTCCAGCGTGTGCTGGTGCTTCTTCGACTTGGGTCTGGCCAATTTTGTCGATCCATGTGACAAGGTCAACCTTGAGGGCGATCAACCTTGGAGTTTGCTGTGACTGTAGATTGACGAGGTGTGTTTTTACGGGTATTTACACGTAAGAAGACAGGGGAGCGAGCTACTCCCAAAAAGCAAAACGCAAGAAGGAAGCAAGCGACACCATGGCGGCCGACTATGCGCGCGAGCTGCTGCGGCGACAGCTCATCGGTGCGTGGAGTGCGGGATGGGAGAGATAGAGGGCGAGAGAGGAAAAGCTTCCCGAGCCGCGTTTGCGCTGACGCCCTCTCTGCGGTGCTTGCTTCCCCCTGCTGCCTCCCTCTCGAGTAGAGTTGAGCCGGAACCCGCCAGAGGGTGTCTCTGTCGGGCTCGGTGACGACGAGAACATCTTCAACTGGGAGATCATGCTCGTGGGACCGCCGGACACGCTGTATGAGGGCGGTTTCTTCAAGTGCGCGCTCGAGTTCCCGCCTAACTTTCCCAACATGCCGCCCAAGATGACGTTCCGATCGGAGATGTGGCACCCGAATGGTGCGACCGCTTGCTCGTTCGGGTGTTGGGATCCAAGGAAGAGATCGGCGACAACTTACGCTTTTCTTTTCTCCGATGTGTGCGATGCAGTGTACCCGAACGGCGTCGTGTGCATCTCGATCCTGCACCCGCCGGGGGAGGACCAGCTGAACCAGCAGGAGACTGCGGACGAGCGATGGCGCCCAATCCTCGGCGTCGAGGCGATTCTCGTGTCGGTCATCTCGATGCTCTCGGACCCGAACGACGACTCGCCCGCGAACATCGATGCTGCGGTACGTCGAAGGATCTTTTTTCTCTGCGGCTGCTGGATGCAGCGCCCGTGTTTCCTGTTGTTGTGATGCTTGCAATTGGCCGAGAAGAGTCTTACACTGTTGTCGACTCCCAGGTGGAGTGGCGGAACGACAAGGACGCGTTCAAGAAGCACTGCCGCCGCATCGTGCGCAAGTCCCAGGAAGATATGTAGTTGCCGCCTGAGACCTCTCTCGCCGCCTTTGGATTTGATGGAATTCCTCCCTACGTCCGTCTTTGGTCGACAGACAGAGACTTGCGACGAAATGCAGGCATGGTGAGCGAGAAGAGTAGGAGGACGGACGTTAAAGAGCGAACCAGGTCGATTGGATCTAACAGGCTATGCGCACTCATTTCAAGGATGTCGATCAAGTTTTTCTCGGGCAGAGCTGGTAGTCGAGAGCCACGCGCCGCAAACTCGCAGCTTGCTCGGCTACTTGCAGACCTCGGTGTTCGACGTCTCGCTGGTCGTCGTAGCCGCCACTACCACTGCGCTCGTCTTCTACGGTCGCAAGCTGGATTAATTGGAGCCGTCGCCGCGGCTGATGCTCCAGGAGAAGCTCATGCACTTTGTGCTCGTGGTCCCACTGCTGCAGCTCCCGTACATGCTGTCGACGGAGCGACGCACCAGAAGAGCTGGTATCCACAGGCGACTGCCTCGTCCTCGCCAGTTCGCTGCAGGCTCGTGTCCGCGTGATGCAAAAACATCATGCTCATCACGCGCCGTCTAGTTGATCATGCACACGTAGGCACACAGCGGAAGGAGAGCTTGCACACACAACACACCGCACACACAACGCACACTGCTGATGGATGCGCACTCGCAGTTTCGCGAGTCGCTTTACCGAATGAGGTGTCTAGCGTTTTCGTAGGTGCAACATACAATCTTTCTCGTACAGGTGGGTAACACCATACTCGTCCTACAGTGCTGCTACAGTTCGCGATAATACTAGTGCCGGTATAGCGTGGTAAGCGGGCGCGCGAGCGAGCGGCGGAGTGCGAAAACCATCGTGAGAGGAGGGAGAAGTGGCCAAGCGCTTTGTGGTCGAACGAGAAGGTTGGCGAGTGAGCTGACCTCATTGGTGCTTGGGTGCTGGTGCTTGGAGACATCCGTGCTATGTAACCCACATAACCTCCGCTAGGTGGTGTTGTACACACCAAAGAAGCAGCAGTCTCGGTTTGAAAGCCCAGAG
>JAASFZ010000308.1:0-21099 GCA_023334075.1 Globisporangium nunn | reverse complement strand
TCTCTCTCTCTCTCTCTCTCTCTCTCTCTCTCTCTCTCTCACTTCTCTCTCGTTCTTGCTCATGTTCTCGTATCTTGTGATCTCTCGTCGACCCCCGGGGGCTTCGCGACAGAGACTCTTTTGGTGCGCGCTCTCTCACACGCACACGACCGACGACGCGCCGAAGAGGTCGTGCTGCGGACACGCGCCACCGCCGATCGCCCACTCGTTGCAGCCCGGCGCGTGGCACTTCTTCCCGCCGCCGTGCGCCTTGCAGTGCCCGCCGCCACGGTTCGTCTTGACACAGCCCTCGGTGCGGCACCGCCCACCGCCGCCATGGCTGATGCACTTGCCGCCCGAGTTGGCCTTGCGCGCGCAGCCCGGCACGTCGCAGGGCTTCGTCCCACCATGCGCCTTGCACAGTCCGCGGTGCTGGCTCAGGCGCTCGCAGCCTTCCACCGTGCAGCGCGGCTTGCCGCCGTGCGCGCAGCAGCGTCCGAAGCGGATCTGCGCCGTCCAACCACATCATACAAAGCCATACAACAGCAACAGCGAGCGAGTCCACCACAGTCCGAAAGCAACCAGATCAGATGTGATCAGATCATAGGACTTGGACAGCGCGACATCACATCTTCCGATTGCGCGCGTACCTGCTTCTTGGAGCAGCCGGGCACCGTGCACTTGTAGCCGCCGCCGTGCGCGAGGCAGTAGCCGCCGCCCTGGTCGTGCTTGTCGCAGCCGCGGCGCGAGCAGCGGCGTCCCGTGCCGCCGTGCTCCTTGCAGCGACCGGCGTTCAGCGCCCAGTTGGCGCACTCAGGCGCCTGGCAGCGCTTGCCGCCACCGTGCAGCTTGCAGCGCCCGCCACCCACGCACGGCGTCGAGCAGCCGTCCACGTAGCACTTCTTGCCGCCGCCGTGCGAGGCGCAGAGCCCGCCGCCCTTGTCCTTCTTGGTGCACCCGTCGACCTTGCAGAAGTACCCACCGCCGTGCGACTTGCACTTGCCCTGCCCGCGGTCGTACTTGTCGCAGCCGTCTTCGCGGCACCGCGCGCGCCCGCCGTGGCCGCTGCACACGCCGTAGCGTGTCTGCTTCTTCGTGCAGCCCTCGACCGAGCAGTTGCGGCCGCCGCCGTGCGACAGGCACAGCCCAAGTCCGGCGTCGTGCTTCTCACAGCCTGCCACCGAGCACTTGCGCCCGCCGCCGTGCGCGCAGCAGAGCGCCGCCGCGCCCAGCGCCACCTTGGCGCACCCAGGGATGCTGCACCGCCGCGAGCCGCCGTGTTCCTCGCACGTGCGCAGGTTGAAGAACGCGCAGAACGGCGTCTGGCACTTGTTGCCCCCGCCGTGCGCAAGACACAGCCCGCCGCCCTGGTCGTGCTTGGTGCAGCCCTCGTGCTGGCAGAGCTTCTTGCGCCGGCCACCGATGCTGCTGCCGCTGCCGCCCACGACAGGACTGGGGCTGCTGCTGGCGCTGCTCATGCTGGTACTGTCGTCACGCGTGCGGGTCGGAGACGTCGCCGGCGACACCACCGCCGCGCTTAGCATGTTTTCAAACTGCTGCTGCTGCTGTTGCTGCTGCTGTTTAAAGGCGTCGCTAAAGTGCGCGGCGGCGTCGTCCGTTGCGGGCGTCGTCGCCTTAAGGTCGTCGGCGGCTCCGGTCGGCATCCCCTGCGTGTACAGCAGGCGGCCGCGCACGTGCAGCTGCACCGCGGGTGGGTCGTACGGCGGCGTGGAGAAGGCAGGCGGCAGCTCGGCCGCGTCCAGGTCCACGACGTCGAAGCGCGGGTCGACGCCCCCGAAGAGCGCCATGTCCTCCTCCATGTCGTCGGCTGCTGCTGCTGCTGCGGCGCGCGTCGTCGTCGTCGGCGGCCGTGGGTGGTCTCTGCGCGCGCCCCCGCGGCCAGCAGGCGCCAAGCGCTCGGCCTCGCTCAGTCGGGACGCCCACACGCACTGAACCCGCCGGCCTCCGAGCGTCGATTCTCTCGACGGGGGCGTGGGGGCAGATTCGTGACTGGCTGGCTGTTTTCGCCAGCGGCGGCACAGCGGTCGGTTTATATGAGTATTTGTATAGACAAACAGGCCAGTCACCAGCAACTGCAGAGCCGCTTTGTAGGACACATTGTATGGAGAAAGCGTCACGTCCAACAATAACAGCGAGAAAGTGCCCGAAGAACACACGGCACGTGCATGCGCATGGGCACGTGTGGCGCCTTCGGATCGGCGGGCAAAGCCGCGTTCTCCTCCTCTTCTCCTCCTCCTCTTCTCCTCCTCCTCTTCCCGCGTCGCTCACTTGTCGAACTTGCGCAGGATGTTGAAGGCCGCGACGTACTGCAGCGCCGTGTGCTTGAGCGAGTAGTCGGCGCCGGGCGGCAGCCCGACCTTGTCCGAGAGTCCCGCGAGGCTCTCGACGGGCTTGCGCACGCGCTCGTCCGGCGCCAGGTGTGCCAGGAACTCGTCGAAGAGCGTCTCCGCGGGCGCCACCGTGTAGCACGGCGTGTACTGCACCTCCACCACGAGCCCGCGCGGCACGTTGTTGCGCGACATGAACGTGCACACGCCCACCACGAAGTCCCCCACCGCGTACTGCGCGCCCTACTCGCCCACGACATCCATAAGCACACAATATACAAACACAAGGCAAAGAGAATGCCCAAGTGCACGAGGAAGCAGCACCGCGCACCTCGAACTGCCCGTCCGACTTGAACGCGTAGATCTCGACCTGCTGCAGCACGGTGGCGCCGTCGAGCCCGCACTCGAGCAGTGCGCACTCGTCCGCCGCGCCCTCGAGCCCGTTGTCGCTCGGCGGCGCCGCGGTCTTGGCGCGCTCGTTCGCCAGCACGGCGTACACGAGGTCGTCGTGGTGCGACATGCGCAGCATGAACATGCGCTGGTTGCTGTAGCCGTCTGCGCATGTGAGCGTAAGCGAGTGAGCGAACGCCATCGTACACACCCGCGCAATGCGACAGCGCCAGCGCACCGGTGATCGTCTTGCGGCTGAAGAGCCGGCAGTGCACCACGTGCCGCCCGAGCCGCTGACCGCCCGCCGCCTCCAGCTTGCGCAGCAGCTCCTGGTACTTTTGTGTCACATTGGCGTCCTGCACGATCACGAGTCTGCGGGGCGTGAGCGCCGAGCGCGCGTGGACGTGCATGCAGAGAGAGAGAGAGAGAGAGAGAGAGCAAGTATCCGCACCTGGTCATGCCCGCCATCGGAGCTGCTGCTGCTTTTCGAGCGATTCTGTCAAGTGAGACTAGAAAGTGGACAACGAGACCATTAACGAGATATGGAGGTTGTTGCCCGAGACGAAGAAGAGGTAGGCGGACGGAGAGAGGTGGATGAATCAACGGGTGTGTATATATGCACGTGTAGGGGGGAGATGCAGCTCAAGCTCGTAGTGTACGGCAATGTACAGTGACGGGGTGATGTGGCTGGGAGCGCAGCACGCGTGGTGCTGACTAAGCTGCCATCCAACCGTTCTTCTTCTTGGCGCTCATGCCGAGTAGACGGCTCTCGTCTTCTTCTTCGTCTTCTTACGCGTCGCGTACGCCGGCGGCAGCAGCGATCGGCGTCATCGCGTTGCCCGCGGCGCTCGTGCCCAGACACGTGCGCGCCACGTCGTCGAACACCTCTCTGATCTCGCTCGAGCACTCGAGGTACTCCTGCTCCCAGAACTTGTAGCTCTTGTTGCGGATCAGCTCGATGAATGTCACCAGCAAGCCCCACTGCGAACAATTTGACAATACACAAGGTTAGCGTCGAGCACCAAACAGATCGTCGCTGGCGACACAACGAGATAGCAACAGCGAGAGAGCGAGAGAGCGGACGTACCGGGTGCGGGCGGTTCGCGATCAGGCGCTCGATGAGCACGCGCGTGATCTGTTCCTTGACCATCTTGTTGTTCGAGGACGAGAACAGGTAGAGGATGACGCAGCTGAAGTAGTGCGTGTGGCTGTTTGGGTACCGCAGGTGGTTCGCCAGAGAGCTAAAGTACCAGTACCGGCCCTCCGCGTCCAGCTCGTCCGCGAGGAACCGGAACACGTCCATCGATGCGCTCTGCTCGAACTTGGCACCCGTGCCGTTCTTGGCATCGTCCGCACGGCTCGCCGCCGTTGCGAGCGGCGCCGTCGTCGTCGCGCTCGACGATGCGCTCGCCATCTCCAGGATCGCCTCCTTTCCGAGGTACAGTACCAGCGCGTTCAGCGCGGGCACGAAGTACTTGCACGCTCCCGGGTCGCGCTCGAGCTGGCTCTGAGGACGCATGAGCTTCGTGATCAGGTCGGCGGGGAACACCGCTGCGCGGTTCGACGTCGCGCGCAGGAACTCGTCCACGTACTCCTTGATCCCGTTGTGTGCCAGCGCGCTGCCCCACGCCGGCATCAGGCGCGGCGACACGCTCACCTCCGGCAGCTGCGACACCTGGAGCCCGAGCGTGAGTGGGTCCGGCAGCCGCATCGAGCGTGCGAACGCCGACAGGATCACGTTGCGCAGCTGCACGCAGGACGCCGGCAGCACATCGCAGAAGCTCGTGTAGAAGTCGCTCAAGAAGTCCGGGTAGTCGTGCAGCAGCACGAGGATGATGCGCACCGTCCCCTTGTAGAGACTCTCGATCGACGCGCTCAGCGGCTGCACGTTCGCGTGGCGGAGGAACGGCTCGAGGAACACGAGCAGGTTCATGACGAGGCGGTGCAGGATCTGCCACCCGCGCTGCTGCTTCGCGCGCAGCAGCAGTGGCATGAAGCACCGGTGCGAGATGAGCTCCGTCCACGCGAAGACAAAACCCGGCAGCACCATCGGCTGCAGCGTGTTGTACGCGCTCGCGAACGTGTTGAGCACCTGCAGGTGGATCGCGTCGAGCACGGGCTCCTGCACCGTCAGCTCCTTCATCAGGTTCACAAACAGGCGGAAGAACACGCGCTGGTCGAATGGCGCCTTCTTCTTCCGCGACATGTCGTGCGCCGCCACGAGCACGTTCGCGATCGCGCCCACCGCGTGGTTCAGCACCTGGAGCTTCGCGCTCGCGTTCGGGTCCAGGTATTTCACGAGCAGCGCCATGAGGTGTGTCAGCGCGTCGATCACCGAGTAGTTCAGCGGCGCCTTCGTGCCGTTCGCGAGGCCGGCGACGTCGCTCGGAGAGAGCGTGCTCTTGAGGCATGCGTCCACGCACAGCTCCGTCCCGAACTTGAAGAACAGCGAGATGCTCTCGTCGTCATTCAGCAGACCGTACTGCTTGAGCATCTGGATGTACTGCGCGTGGATCTTCGAGTTGCCCGTCGGCTCCTTGTAGATCGCGATCCAGTGCTCCAGTGCGTTGCTCACCGTGTGGCGGAACGCCGCGTGCTCCTGCACGGGGGGCAGCCCACGCTCCACGCCCTTCCCGATCGATCCGAGGCTCTTCGTGCGCCCGAGCACCTTCTGCGCGCGCGCCTGGTGCAGCAGCGCCGCGAGGATCTGCACGTTCTTGTCCGACGACGCGCCGTGGCGCTCCACGATGCGCGCGAGCGCGTCCAGCGTGTTCGGGAGCTGCTTCGCCAGGTTCACGTGCTCCATCGGGAGGCTCTGGCGGATGATATGCACCGCGAACTCAATCGCGACGCTGTTGCGCTCCATGTTGCGCGTCAAGTACAGGTCGAACTCGGCGATGTCGACGACCTTGAAGCGCACGAGCGCCACCATCACCTCGCAATGCAGCTTCAGCTTGTCCTCCACTGGCGCACGGAGTACCCACGCTGCGACCTCCTTTCTCAGTTTCTCGCAGCTGTGCGACAGAGCGTCCAGCGAGCTCGCCAAGATCTCTAGGAACAACTCGTCCCCGCGCCCGCCGCCGAGCTCGTACATGCACTTGACGATCCGGTGGCTGATCTTCAAGCACGCTTCGTCGCGGAGCAGCGGCTTCACGCCCGCGCCGAGCGCGCGCACCTCGCGGAGAACCGCAAAGACCTCGCTCTCGGCTGGGATCGCAAGCAGCGACGGGATCTCCCGCTGCGCCGCAGCCGCCTGCCGCACCACGTTCTGCACAAACATCTCGAACTTCTCCATCAGACCCGCGAACCGGTCGAGCGCGGCCGCGACACTCACGCCGCTCGCATCGCCGGACCCGCCGACCAGCGATGACGCATCCTTGTCGAGCGGCAGTCCACCAGCAGCTCCTGGAACGTTCGGGTAGCCCGCGCGCGAGATCGGCATCGACGTCGGGCGAGGGATGCGCTGGAACGCTTCGTACACCACAAGCTGCATGTGCGGCACGCCGCTCGCCTTCGGCTTGAACACGTCCGGCAAGTTGGTGGGGTACTGGTGCGCCGTGCCTTCGAAAAAGTGCACCCCCTCCGCAGGCTTCCCCTGCATCTGCTGCTGCTGCTGGTAGCGGCGGCGCGAAGCGTATGCGGCACCGAGCGCCTCGTCGATGTCGCGCATCGCCTTCTCCGACGACGCCTTCTCGATCAGCATGCAGCCCAAGTCCGTGTTCTCGTTCGAGCACACCTGGATCACGTGCTCGATCTGCTGAGGATCTCCCGCGCTCGCCGGAATGAGCGTGCGCAGGTGTGTGGCGATCGAGTTGCGCAGCGGCTCCTTCGCCGTGATAAGCGCGAGCGAGCCCGACATGCTCGCGACCATCAGGTGCGCCGCCTTGCGCATCTTCACGTCGTCCACCTCGGTCGCAAAGTCCTTTAGGATGACCTCGCGCGTTGTGATGCACGCGATCGTGACGCTGCGCTCCACCACTGGCGAGATCACTTCGCGGATCGCGCGGTCCACCGCAAGCGGCACCAGCCGACGTAGGTTGACATTGTGCAGCGGCAGATCCGGGTTCACTGCAACATACGACGCGAGGTTCGGGATCACCGTCGACTCGGACGCAGACGCATTCAGCGACGCGTATGCGCTGCCGCCTGGCGGTGGGCTCGCGGACGGAGCAAAGCCGTCCTTCCCGAGACCAGGCTTCAGCGGCTTCGACGGGGTCGTCGCGCCGCCCATGCCGACAAGCGACTTCTGCCCGAGCTTCTGGATCGGCGGTGGCGTCGCGGCGCGCGGCGCTTTCGGGACCTTCACGTTGAAGTCCGGGTTGTTGAGCCGCGGCGGCGTCCGACGTGTGTGCAGCAGGTTCGCCTTGCGCTGGTCCTCCACGTTCAGCTTGAACGACTTGAAGAGCACCTCGATCTCGAACTTGAGGTTCAGTTTCAGGTCCGGGACGTCGTAGATCTCGCTCATCGCGTGGATCATGCCCATAATCCACGGGTTCGGCGGCTTGAAGATCTTGGACTTCTTGCAGCCTTCCAGGATCTTCGCCACGAACGGCGTCACGGCGAGCAGGTGGCCCGTCTCGTACCCGACGTACAGCAGCTCCTTGATATCCAGGTCGCGCTGCAGCAGCGGCTTGTTGCGCGAGAGCGTGAACACGCCCAACCACGACCCGAGGTTCTTCAGCAGCGACCGCTGCTGCGAGTTCGCCGTGATTGTCCCGGACGTCAGCAGCTTGCGCGCGTTCTGCAGCGTACGCTTCAGGATCTCGCGCTCCAGGTCGGGGCGCATGAGCTTCTCGATGAAGATGAGGTACACCGTGTGGTAGTTCGGCTGCGTCGAGATGCGCTTGACCACCAGATAGTTCGCGAGCCACGCGTGGTACGTATCCAGCAGCATCTTGCGCACCTCCGGGATCTTCGCGTCCAGGTTCGAGATCGACATGTTGTTGACGATGAAATGGATGCGGTCCTTCACTGTCTCGTCGGGCTGCGCGATCTCTTCGTCGTCGTCCACCTTGCTCGACTCGTGGAAAATGTGGTCCACTTCCATAATCGCGGGCGGTGGCGTCTGCTGTGGCACCGTGATGACCTTCGGAGATGTCGATGACGACGACGCCGAACGGCTCAGCACCGATTGTGCACTCGGTGGACCTCCAGACGCCGAGAAACCCTCCTCGTTCGCCTGGGCGAGCTTCGACGGAGTCAGCGATCTCGATGCACTAGCTAGGCCGTTCCCTCCTCCTTCCACCACCGAGCCGCCCGGCGGAGGCGGCGACGGAGACCCGACCGGCGGGAACGCGGCTGCACCGAGATTCAGCGGCGACGCTTTCCCGCTCGAACTGCCCATGCCCGCGCTCAAACCGAGATCCGATGCGCCAAGACCAGCGCCCCCGCTCAGCTCCTGCGACTTCCCAGAAAGTGCGATCGAGCGCGTCACTTGGTTCACCTGTCGCATGATCTCCGGCAGCGCATGCTGCAGGTGCGGGATCTGCGACAAGTTTGTGCAGTACGCTGGTAGCTCGCGCAGTCGCGGAACAAACTGCTGCAGCGCGCACGCGCCGAAGAAGAAGAACTTCGAGTTCACCGGCTCGCGCAGACTCTCCAGCACCGAGCGTAGCGCTGTCTGGAGGAAGTTCGGTGGAAGCACCTGGTGTTCGATGAGTTTCCCGAACAGCACACCCGTGATGCGCAACTCCATCTCTGGGTACCGTGGGAAGAACCGATACTCGTCGAACAGGTTGTGGATCATGCAGTAGAAGATCTGGCGCTCGCGCTCATCGCGAGAGCTCTGGAAGCGCTTGAGCATCGCCACCACGTCGTTGATGTTCTGCTCCGACGTGTAGATCTGCTGGAAGTATGCGTTCGCTTGCTCTTCAATCATCTCAGCAGTGAACGCAGGCGCTTCCGAAGGAGCCCCTCCGCTCGGCGGCTCGCCTGAGGCCGCCACCGCACTGCTACTCGCGCTCGGGGCGCTTGCCGCGTCCACTTGCGACCGAGTCGCAGCAGAGATCACCGGGTGCGTTTCCATGCACAGTGTGATGATCCGCTTGAGCTCGTGCGAGATGGTCTGCGGGAGCGCGCCTTGCACCGCCATGATGCACTTCAAGATGACCGTGAGCGACTCAATCGACAGCAAGTGGCCCGTCTGCGGCGTGATGCTGCCCTTCGGTACCGCGCGCGCGTAGTTGCGGTGCACGAACGCCAGGCACGAGGTCGCGAACGCTGTGCGCTGAGACGCCAGGCGCTCCACAAGCCACGTCTCGAGGTTCAGCACCTCGTGGTTCGCGCCGATCGTTGCGAGCGCGATCGCAAACGAGAAATAGTTCGAGTGGATCGCCGATGCGAACGCGTCGCCCGTGTTACGGAAGAGCGCGAAGAGGCGCGACACGATCTGCGGCGACGTCGCCGCGTAGAAGCACTTCACGCTTGCGTACAGCACGAGCTTGGGCGAGACCGACCAGAGGTGGCGCATGATCAGCGGCGTGTTCGGGCGCCCCATGATGTACGTGCTAAAGAGGTCCGAGAAGAGGTCGTCGCGCAGGCTGTTCCACTGCGGCTGCGCTTGCGCCAAGTTCGCGATCAGCACGTCCGGACACGTCTTCATCGCCGTGTCGAAGAGACGCCGCACGTCGGCGTAGCAGTCCTTCTCCGAGATGTTGAGCAGCGTCTCGACGGCGTCGAGCGAAAACCAGATGCAGTTCTTCGGCACTGCCGAGGCGTCGCCGCCTTCGAACGGCGCGACCTTGCGCGCTGATTCGGCAAACGAAATTACCTCCGGCGGCGACTCGATCGCGGCCTTGAAGAAACTCAGCTGCGCGCGGCTGTGCGTCCACGGCCGCAGCAGCGCCGCGACACGGAACTTGCTCTGCGAGAACTTCTGGAAGCCCGTGAGCAGCACCCGCAGCTGCGACGGGTTCTGCACGTCCAGGTCTTCGCGGTCGAGCTTCTCCGCCACCTTCGGCCACTTGATCGAGCTGTAATCCTTCTGCAGCACTTCCGCGATCACATCCAGGTTCCAGTTGTGCTCCACCGCATTCGTCGCAGACGCGGTAGCAGCCGCTGCTCCATCGTTTGGTGCCGATGCGCCCGTGACGTCATAGTCGAACGACAAGTTGGCCATCAGCGTCGCACCGTTGCTCGCGTCCATCCCCGAGTACGTGCGCGAGAGCATCACAAGCATGCCGGCAACCTGCGCCGGCGGGATTGTCGGAGCGTGCGCCAGCCCGGCCTCCGCGAGCAGCGTGCGGAACGCCTGTGGCGACGCCGTGCACGAGTACCCGACGTCCTCCATGAGCTCGTAGAAGAGGCAGCTCGCCGACACGTCCGAAATGAGCTTCGCAAGCAGCTCTGGCTCGCCAGCCGGCGCGCAGTCCACGTGGTCCGGGTCACCCATCGTGAGCGGCGCGATCTCCATGGATCCCATGTCAGTCGGGTGCGCGGCTGAAATGCTCGCGAGGAGCGAGTCCGTCTCGGCGATGTCCGCACGGAACGCGTCCTGCATACGCAACGCGAACACGAGCGCATGGAGCACGTCGGACGGCAACTTGGAGCCGCACGTCGAGATCTCGGGGATCTTGGCACGCAGGAACTTGACCGCCTCAGCCGCGCTCTCGGCGTTCTCGCCCTGCGCGAACGCGAGCCCGACCGTGACCTGCTGCGGGACGCTCAGCTTGAGTGTCTTGCTGAACAGGTGCAGGAACTCTTCGGTCACGAGGCGCTCCGATGACGACGTGGCGCCGTTCGCGGCGCGCTTCGGGTCCTGCGAACTCCCTTCGATCGCCTATTATGCATTTAGAGCGTGCGGAGGAAGTGAGCTCTTCACTTTTCTCTCTCTCTCTCCCTTTTTATAAGGAATATAGCGTCGCTCATTTATGATAACGCACCTCGCAGAGGAACGTGGTGAAGTTCGGGCGGGACGACGCCTGCGCGATCTCGTGCGCGAGCAGCTGGATCTTGAGCGCGTCGCGCGCCTGGTTGCGCGCGTCGCGGAAGTCGACGTCCTTCACGAGGCAGTTGAGCAGGAAAATGCGCGCATCTTCGCCGTAGAGCCCCACAAGCTGTGCAAGTGCAAGTGCGCGAATGAGCAGGGGAAGCGGCGAGAGCGAGCGCCTGTCTTTCGCTGGCTGGATGGGTGGATGCAGCGTACCTGGTTGAGCTCGGCGACGTTGGTCTTGAAGTTCTTCTTGCTGAGGTTGGTGACGAGGTAGTGGATCTGCCAGAAGAGCGGCGACGCGAAAGACACCATGGCGGGCACTCGGCCGGCGACGGGTGGGTCCGGAGGCTCGGGCGACGACGACGACGACGGCGTCAGCGGCACGCGGCTTCCTGGAAGCGACTGCCTGCTGGCGAGGGGGGCTTTTGGCTTTTGTGTGGGAGGAATCCATGCGCCGCGATAAGTACGAGCAACGCTTCGGATAAGTACGGATCCCTAAGTACGACTCGGTGCAAGTTGAGCATGCCGACCCTGATGCAGCAGGCGGGCGCGGGCGCCGCGCCGCCGACAGACCAGCAGCCGGCGCCCGACGACCGCCACGACGACGTGCTACTACTGCTGCGACAGCTGCGCGCGCGGCTACGTCCCACCGAGCCCAGCGGCTTCCGACAGACGCTCCCGGCGTTCCAGCGCCTGCTCGCGCATGTGAGTCGCGCGCTTCTTGCCTCCTTCTCTCCGATGGCGCGCTGACTCGCTTGGTTGCGTGGCGCAACAGCGCGCAGCGGACGACAGCGCAGCAGGCAGCGCCGTGCGCGAGCTGAGCCGCGTGCGCCTGCTGCTGCGCCAGCATGCGGACATGTGCGGTGGTCTTTGAAGGTGGAAAGCGCGTGCTCGCCCTAGAAGCAGCGAGAGCTCACGAGCGGACCTGCAGGTTCATGACGGTGGAGCGGATGGACCGAGCGGCAGACTGGTGCTTGCGCTACGCACTCGCCACGCGGACGCAGTCCGGTGCGAGAAGCGCTGTGCTGTGTCCAAATGAGAGTCGCTGCGGGAGTCGTTCTAACTGCCTGGAAAAGAGCAGACGCTTTCCCGATGGACGCGGCGCTGCGGCTGCTGCTGGCGCTCAGCGGCGGATCGGACGGCCACACGTTCCGCCTGGAGGACCCCACTCGCGTGGCGCAAGAGGTGTGCGCCTAGAATACTCGACTAGTTTTCAGCAGCGCTCGCATGAGCTCATTCATGTGCTGCTACTGCTGTTGATGATGCAAAACTCGCAGGAATCGGCGCGAAAAGAGCGCGCACGCCGCATCGGCGAGCACATCCGCATGAACAACGTCGACTTGGTGTTCGACTCGTCGACGATGTTCGACGCAGAAGCGATTCCGCTGCGCGGAGACGAGTGCGTGCGAGTGCTTTTGATGCGACGTACATGCCGCCATCGAACTGAAGCTGATGAGACGACACACTACTGGTAATGTGGTGACTGCCAGAGTGCTCGCACAGACTCAGTTCGGACTTTTCCAGGGGGTTTCAGAGCGCCATGCAAACCTTTGGACTCCTGATCTGCCCTCGATTATCGGCAGCGCGAGCAATGCGAAGTGGAATCGCCGCGAAACAGCACATTTCTTCGTCGATGACTCGAGGGAAACAGAGTGCTGGGATCCAGATCTGCCGCCCTCTGTCCTCAACAACAACGCGAGCACGTTTCAACCAGCAGCCTCGAGGAGTCGTCGAGAAGCAGAGGTGTTCTTCTTTGACGGTTCAAAGGAGGTGCATTGCGGCAAGGACGCGGGTGACACGGACTGGACAGACGACATGAGCAGCCAGACCGCGAGTTCGTCCGAGGACTCGACGTGGTTCGAGCTCTCAGACTTTTTAAAACCTGCGCGGCTGTATGCATGGGAAGACATTGGAGACAATGAGAGGGGGACATACACTGTCGCGGAAGAGATGTCAGTGCTGAAAGTTGACCCTGAAAGCGAGATTGCTGAGGGCACGCTGGAAGTGTATGAGGGTGACGTGGTCGAGGTGCGAGCAGGGTTGCTGTTACTGCTGTGAAGGATGGTCCTACAGTCGAGAATGTGTTGCGTAAGTGACGTTCTCTCATATGAGCGCAGGACGCCCTTCGTGCATTGTGCGGTGTCGAGTCGGCGATCTTCCGGAGAGACGTTCAGTCGGCAAGCTTTCGACTTCCGGAGAAGCGCGCTATGAAGCTCCGGTTCGGGACAGCGATGAGTCTCGCGTCTGCTCTGGAGGTGCTTGGCCCCCCAAGCCTATTGAGCTGCGTATCGATCCAAGACGCTCGAAGCTCACTGTGCTTTTCGCTATTTTGCTTGTTCGTTTGCTCGTTCTTGCGTGTGAGTGACAGGTGTTTCGAGAAGCTGGGTCGTCGTTTCTACGACTCGAATTTCTTGCGACGTACTACGCCCAGGACTCCAGACGCGGCGGGAAGACGCTGCAGGCGATGGGGGACGCGCTACTGCTTTACCTCTATGGACACCGGGTTCGTCACACTCGTCGTTTGTGGCAATAGCATACAACAGCCGCTCATTGTGCCATGATCTATGCTTGCAGTCAGTGGTAGAGAAACTGTCAAGCTCACCGGAAGGAATCACATCGCTCACAGCAGCAGTCGCGAGGACGCGCCACTTATGCCGCCAGCTGCGCTTCGTTGCGAGGATCTTCCGGTGTCTTCAGCCACGCTTTTGGCCGCTCATTCTCGACAAAGGTGAGCGATTCAATGGGCTGCAAAGAGTCCACTTTGCTCAGCAAGCTTAACGAACCCCTGCTCTCTTCGTGTCTTTCTGCGCTGTTGTTGTACTGTAGCTTTTCCTCGCGGCGTCGCTTTGCTGAGCCACTTGCACGCGGAGTTGACGAAAGCTTCGCTAGAGGACTCGAGAGGAGGGAGCACGGACCTCGTGATCTGGTTCCTGACCAAGTCGTCGTCTCCGTTTCTCGAGGTGCTGACCGAGTTTGTGTCGTTCGGGAACGTATCGGATATGACCGATCCATACGTGCGTACTGTATGGCTTGTCGGGATGAATGCGTGCCGTGATGTATTTTCTAAGCTGTGCGATGTGGCGTCAATCAATTGATCGCGCAGGACGAGTTCGAGCTCACGACCTGGAGCCTGTACCTCACTGAGCTGTCGCTCCGAGACGGAGGAGACGGTCTCTTGGCGGAAGACTTTGGTGGTGTGAGCGTCAAAAGCATGATGCCGTCATTCCTGCAGAAAGTGGCGGATCAGGTCATCCGACTCGGGGTCGTCCAGCGGGTGCTGCAGAGATGCGGCTCGGGAGAGCGCAAGAGCGTATCGGTATGTGATACAGCGATGAGGGGATGATGCTATGCGTTGCGAAGTTCGCTTTGGTTCTCATCTGGATGTTTGCATCGTGACACAGATTCTTTCCGAGCCTTTGCGTCTGCAGCAAGTTGCGCGCTCAGACAACGAAGAGTGTGAGCAAGATGAGACGGGGGCGAGCGACGAGTCTACAACGCATAACAAGGGCGAAGATGGAGCAGGCGCGGAGCCGCCGCTCCAGCTCGAGGTGCCATCCGCAGACGCCGATCCAGAGCAGCAGCAACAGGAGAAAGCACGGTGGCTGGACTCGCTCCCTGGCATTCACAAGTTCTTCTCGCACCAGGGCACGGACGGAGATCTGCGGATCCTCATGGACGCATTATCGGCAAGTGTACGCAGGCAAGCAGCAGCGCACATACGATGTACGGCAAGAGTCTCACCCTTCACATTCGCACGCATGACAGGTGTCAAGTGAACGCCATGAAATGCAGTCGTTCTCGTTGCTCGTCCATCGATGCGTGGAGGCGCCGGTAAACACGGTCGGACGCACTCTCGATCGCCTCGGCGTGGCGTTGTTTCTGGAAGATTTGCACTTGCTGCACCATCTCCGGTGGCTCCACAACATCATGCTCATGTCGGAGGGGCTGTGCATGGACATCTTCTCACGGGATCTGCTGAACGGCTTGAAGTCGCCGACGCGAGTGGCGTGGGGAATCTCGGATCGTCTGACCTCGGCGCTGACTCTCGCGATGATCGAGAGCAGGATACATGTCGACGAGCACGCGCAGCGATTTCGCTACGCACGTTCGGACGCGTTTCTGCAGGGTAGGATAGTCGTTGCGATGAGAATCGGATGCGCTATGACACCTTCGACTGATGATGTGGCTATTATCTAACGGTGTGACCAGCGCTCGGAAGCATGACGGTCATGCCGGAGATTCGTAGCCTCTTGGAAGATGTCGATCTCCAGTACAGAGTGGACTGGCCGCTCGGAGCAGTGATCTCTGCTAACGCACTCCGAAGTTACTCGCTCATGCACCGGCGCCTGCTCTACTTCCGCCTGACGAGTGTGGAGCTCAACGAGACTTGGATGATCACACGCAAGTCGGTCCGAGGGACCCGTGAAGCGGACACACTGCTCAAGAGCTGCGACGACGTCTTCTCCAAGACACAGGCATTCATTGGCGCGTTCAGTGAGGCGTTCGTGTCAACGGTACGTACTGAGCCGCCCGCTGGTGCTGCAGCTTTGTTGAGCACGAGTAGCGATCAGGAAAGCGTGTAGTTGGAGGTGACGTTGAGCCGCTTTGCTTGTTTCTTTGAGCTAGATTCTACTGTCTGCGTGGGCGGAGCTCGAGTTTCGATCGAGCAGCGCTAGCAACTTGCAGATGTTGCGACAGGCGCACGAGCTCTTCGTCGCCAGCGCGCGAAGCTGCTGCTTTCTCGACGAATCGAGCGCAGAGGTGGGCTAGTGGCTGGTGTCGTCGACGAGTTTCTACGCTTTGCTCTGCTGACATTGGTGGTCGGACGACGACTTCTGCAAGCAGATCCGAGACGCCATCGATCGTCTTCTCGCCGTCGCGTGGACGCTGTCTTCATTCGTGCGGACGTTCGAGTCCCGTCTCGGCGGGATGACACACGAAGCTTCCTGGGTTTGCGAGCAGTGGCGCGAGCACGACGCGGCGCGGCGCGAGCTCGTCTGCAAGGCGCAGGTCATGCAGGGCGCTCGGGAGCTGAGCGCGCGCGAGTTTGCCAAGGTGCGTTGCCTGGGGCTCCCAGCGTCATGCTGCCTGCGGTCGACTAAAGCGCTGTTGTCACTACCTTGCAGCACCTCTGCGTCCGCCTCAACTTCAACGCGTTCTACCCGGAGCAAGACGCATAGCAGCAGCCTCCAAACCACCAACGTCCTCTTCACAGCTCCGAGTTATTATTGTATGTGTATGATACCATTTGAGAGAGAGAGAGAGATCGGGACCGTGCGGCAGACTTCTTCGTTTGCCGCGACTATTGTAGCTTGCACGCCTGCCACTTATATCTCCCAAGCCGCTGCTACCCGGAGGAAAGATGTGGACTGGCCAGCAGATGCTCAAAAGTAGAGCCGGTGAGTGTCCTTTGGCCGCAGCTTCCGCTGGCAGAGGGGGCACTTGGCTGTTATGCGTATCGCCGCGCGGATGCACTTGCCGCAGTACACGTGGCCGCACGTCGTCGATGTCATCTCCTCGATCACGTCCAGGCAGATGCTGCACTTGAGTGCCTTCTTGAAGCGCTCGATGGTCTCGTTATTCTCCATGCTGACGCTCGTCGACTCGGCGCGCTTCCCGTTGAACCGCTCGAGGTCCACGGGGTCGTCCTTCACAGTAGCAGCAACACCACCAGCAGTAGTAGCATGTGCGTCGATGCGCCGTCGCTTGCGCCGCAGCGGAGGAACAGAGGTGTACGTGAGGTACCGCGCCGCCGCCGCTGCCGCTGGGCTCGCCGCTCGAGCCGGCAGCCGCGTCTGGAGGATCTCTACTTCGCCGTCATCATCAGCGTCGTCGTTGTCGTGGTCGTCGGGAGTGTCAACGCCTTCGTAGCCGCTGGTGTCGCCGGCGCTGCTCGTGCGCCGATAGCCGCCGATGTCCGAGTCGTCGTCGCTATCGGAGGACGAGAGTGTGAGGTCGATCTCCTGCGTTGCTGTTCTCGGCGGGCTGGGAAGGAAGAGACGGAGCGCCTCGGCGGTCGCGAGGCGCGACATCGCTGGCTCCGAGTACCGCGGCATGAAGTCGCTGAACGGCACGAACTGCCGCTCGAGACTGGCAAAGCTGAAGGCCGAGGATGAAGAAGACGAAGAGGTCGCGGGCGCTGGGAAAGGGTCCCAGATCGGGTCCAGGGAGGCGGCGAACGGGTGGTTCGAATGCGGGTTTTGTCGCGGGTTTGCCTGCTGCTGCTGCTGCTGCTGCGGGTGGGAGTAGGAGTGGTGGCCGTAGTCTGTGGGATGGGCGAAGGGGAAGAAGCTGTCGCCGTTGAAGGCGGCGGCGAGCGTCTGCGGCTGTTGTCGCGGCTGCTGCTGCTGTTGCGGCGTCACTGGCTCGGAGGAGGCGGCGACCAGCAGCTGTGAAGGCGACGCGGACGCGGACGCGGCTGCCGAGAGCTCGTGGAGGTGCGGGAGGCGCTGCATCGCGCGGCCAGTTGGTGGTTCCTTGATTCGGTTCCAAGTGTCTGATGTGCGAAACCCGCGTGCCAGTCGGTAGCCCACACCTGGGTTGTGGGGCAGCATGTGGGGCAAACCGCATCTCATTCGAACAACAACAACACACACACACACACACTATTTACGCCGACTACCGACCGAGCAGGCAGGCAGTCTGGTGCTGCCGGTGCTGGAGCTGCCGGTGCTGGTACTGGGAGCGATGACCACCGTCGCGGCACCGCAGGACGCCGTACTGCAGGGCTACCTGCACAAGCAGGTGTGTAGCCTCGCCGCGCATCCTGCTTGACGTGCGCCATCCTCATGCGTCGCGCTGTACCGCAGAGCCGCCACCTCAAGCTCTGGAAGGTCCGCTACTTTCTGCTCACGCGGGTGCGCCCAGCCCTCTTTGGTGCCTGCGCTGCTGCTGGTGCTTGGGTAGCGAACATCGTCTTCACCTCTCGAACGGACGATCTGAAAACGACGCCAGAACGAGCTGCTGTATGCGAAAAAGTCGGGCAAGAAGCTGCGCGGCTGCCTGCGGCTCGACGACTTCCGCGTGGTGCGCGCCACCGACTACTGACTGGTAGCGAAGGATCTCGGAGGACTAACCGTAGCCGCCCAAATGTGCTCCTGCCGACCCCGCCAGATCGACGATCAGAACCACGTGACGCACGCTGGGAACTTTGTGCTGGAACTCAAGAGCGCCGCCCAGGAGGTGCACCTGAGCGCACCGACTGAGCGCGAGCGCGCGCGCTGGGTGAGCGCGATCCGAAGCCAGCAGACGCGGCTCGTCGGCGCGGCGACCGGCGGCGACTCGACGCCGCTGCTGCGCAATCTGTCCGAGTCGATGCTGCGCGCAACGTCGACGATCCCGGTGCTCATGGCGCACAACCGGCGCGCGGGGGGCCGCCCGAATCGATGTTCGAAGCAGCGCAAGGAAGAACGCAGACGCCAGCGGCTTCCGCGCGCGAAGAAGGCGTTCAGCGAGCTCTGGATTGACGACGTCTTGCCGCTGCCGAGTGGCAAGCCTGACCCGGCGGTCGTCGAGGCGCTATGCTTCGCGGGCATCCCGAAGGAAGTGCGCGGCCGCGCGTGGGCGTGGATCCTGGGCAATAAGCTCCAGGTGAATGAGGACCTGTTCAAAATCTGCAGGGCGCGCGCGCGCGCGGTGCGCCGCGAGATGGCGCTGAAACGCGAGGCGGGAAAGTGCCCGCGCAGCCAGGCCGCGGTGGAGCGGCAGCAGCAGCAGCAGCAGCAGCAGCCGCAGCGAACCGCGTCTGCCTCGAGCCTCGCCAGCAACAGCAGTAGCAGCAGCAGCAGTAGCAGCGCGAGCTCGCCCGTGACGGTCGCGAGCAGCAGCAACGAGAGTGCGCTCGACGCCCACTTCCCGGTACTCGGAGAAGAGAGCAGCGCCGTCACGATCGACGGCGAGAGTAACAGCTCTGTTACTGTCGACGGGGAGAATATGCAATCGCCGTCTCATGCTGCCGCGACAGCGGACGATGAGGCGCAGTCGACGATGCTGCAAGAAGCCGTGAGCATCGCAGAGATGCTCGTCGCGCACAGCGAACGAAGCATCCGGCTAGTGAACGTCGACATGCCCCGAACGTTCGGGCACCACCCACTGTTCCAGCCCGGAGCCGACGGCACAGAGCGAACGACAGAGGTGCTGGAAGCGTACATTTGCTACCGCCCAGACCTGGGGTACGTCCAGGGAATGAGCTACCTCGCCGCCACGCTCTGCTTCCACATGGACAGCTTCACGGCGTTCAAGGCGCTCGTGTCGCTCATGAGCACGAGCCTGCTTTTTGACATGTTCCGTCTCGAGGAGAAGCGGGTAATGTGCCGCTTTATTGGGAGTTTGAATGTGGGTGGGGTCGATGGCCTGCGAGATGCTGACGAGCAGGAATACGCGATGGGTCTTCAGACGTTCCACTACTTGGATGTCTACAACCAGATTGTGGAGTACGAGCTGCCGCGGCTGCACGTCCACTTCCAGAACACTGGTATCGAAGCCCAGATGTACGCGGTCGACTGGTGCGTGCTCTGAACGAAGCTTCGTGTGTGAGCGATGTGCAGTTTGGGCGGACGCATTAGTTGATTTCGCTGTTGTTGCTGGATCTGCCTAATGCGTGGCGTACTGTCCTTCCTCACCAGGGCGCTGACGCTGTTCACGCGGAGTCTCCCACTGGACTTGGCGCTGCGCATCTGGGACTGCTTTGTGTTGATCGGGACGCCATTCTTCTTCCAAGCGAGCGTCGGTGCGTCGCAAGTGTCGTCTATGGTGCTCCTCTTGAGCATGCGGAGTCTCAACGAGCGCGGGTGTTGTATTATTGCGTCTGTGTGTGTGCAGGGATCCTCACGTTGTACGAAGACGCGCTGCTAGCGATGGAGGCGGAAGAGATCATGCGGTTCCTGCACAACATCCCGAAGGTGCGGACGGGCGAGTGTTCGCGTGCACGTGTATCAGCATTGTAGCCCGAACTGATTGCATGCCGCACATCTTTTCTGTCGATGTGTATTTGCTTGCAGTCCACTTCCGCCCGCGACTTGTTCGCGGCCATCGAGTCCGTCACGCTGTCATCGGGCGAGATCTCGGAGCTGCTCGCGGGCGGACGGCTGTGGTCGCCGGACTCGGTGCGGCAGATCGAGGTGCAATATCCCGACTCGTACGAGTGAGTGAGTGAATGAGTGAGTAGATAACAAAATGAAGCGATTGACCGAGACGTTTGTTCCCAGTGAGTGGGCATACCAACTGTCTTGTAGTTTGTATGGAAAGCGACCTGGCCGATTAACATCACGCGAAAAAATTCAAGGAAGAGTCCTCGTCCACAAATTGACCAGCAAACAGCAGCACCCGACCTGCACCGCCAGCTCTTCCCAGCAAACGCACCAGCCCACGATGGCCTTCCGCTCGAAGAACAGCGCGTTCCTCGCCTACCAGTTCGCGGACAGCGGCTCAGACGACAGCGCGGACGAGAAGCGCGAGGAGCTCCGGAGCAAGCAGAAGGCCAAGAAGAAGAACCGCAGCAAGAAGAAGAGCAGGTGAGTGCCGCGAGTGTGTGCGCGCGGGAGATTGGCATGGAAGTGGCCGACTGACAGGTGGTGGCGATCACGCCAGTGAGACGGCGGCGCTCAAGGACCTCGCGATGTGCGCGGTGTCCAAGCCCAAGAAGAGCAAGAAGGGCAAAGCGGCGCCACCAGCAGCAACATCTGCGCCAGTCGACGAACCAGACGAGGGTGATGAGGAGGAGGAGGCGCTGGCGGTGGCGACGCCCACACCTCCGGTGCGTTGGCAGATGATTGCAGCGACGCGCTGGCTCGTCTCACGAACTCACGCACGAACTGGGTGGTGCAGATGGAGCCGAGAGCCAAACCTCCGGCAGCAGAGATCAGCAAGCCTGTTGCGGTGGTACGTGTTTGCGTGTGCTGGTGGGTCTGTGCCCCCGTGTGAGTCAGTGGTGGTGCTTAACGATGCGCATGTTTGGTGCACTGTAGACAGTGCCGAAGGCTGCGTCGCCGCCGCCGCCGCAGGCAGGCAAACCGCCGACGGTGGGTGTCTGTTTAGCGTTGGGTGGACGTCAGACTGTTTGAGAAGCTGACGGAGCGCTTAATGTGGCTGTTCGTAGGCGGGCGCACCATCGACAGCCGCGACGAACGGTGTAGCAGCACAGCAGAAGTCGCCTGCGCCAAAGCAGCAGGCGCAACAGCAGCAGAAAGCTCCAGCACCGAAGCAGCAGCAGCAGCAGCAGCAACGGCCTCCTGCGCAGGAGCACCCACCACAGCAGCAAAGGCCGTATGTGCCGCCGCCACAGCAGCAAAAGCAGCAGCCAAGCTCGCCTGCGCCTCCACAGCACGCAACGCAGCAGCCACCACAACAGCAACAAAAGCAGCAGCAAGACGACGCCAACTTGGGGGCGATCTACTCGCCAACCCATGTCAAAATCACGCGCGCAGACGGACAGGTGTGTGTGTGTGTGTGTGT